>SKCR01055132.1:0-45505 GCA_019454045.1 Zanthoxylum bungeanum | reverse complement strand
ATCTTCAGTTGCATTTCCCCCAAACTGCACTGACTGCTGAATCATCTGAATGCATGTTTTGATGTCACATGCATTTACTGGTAAAGGAGGAGGTACAATACAGAAATGAAACGGTCGACCACCGTAATGGTTCTGTCTCGAATGGGTATTGGTGGTGTAACTTCCAGAGGTTCAGATTCCATGTTGACTAAAGCTTCTTGGCCTTCAAGCCTTTCCATTCTCAACTGTCGGATGGTTCTTTCAATTTCTGGGTCAAGCGGTCGGAGTTCAAAGCTTCTGGTTCGTCTAATGTAGTTTCTGAGAACCTGAAACACAAGAAAACAAAAACAATAAGTAAAAAAAATTAGATACAAGTAAAGGTATATTACCTCAAAACTAATAGTGAAAGATAAATAAGTCCCCGGCAACGGCGCCAAAAACTTGACCGGCGTAATCACACGCGTATAACGCAAGCGCACGTATCATTCAAGTAGTATAAAAAGTATCGATCCCACGAGGACTTAAAACCTAATTTTTATGAGGCAAATGATTACTAGTATCTAACATATTGATTGATTGATTGGTAATGACTTTAAATTTAAAAATAAGTAAATACAATTATGCAAAAGTAGGTTGAGGAAAATTCAAATTTATAAAACTATCCAAGGTTGTGATTTCTTCCAATATCTTTTTAAAGATGAAGTGGTTATTTCATGTTTGTTGATATATCGGTTTACTAAACTGGAACACGAAATTATGTAAAAGCCTCTGTCGATGGTCAGATGCAAATACCCAGTTTAACCCAATTGAACCATATGTCTATGTCAACCAAATTACCTGGATTCATTAACTTTAAGTTCCATTTATGGCCACCCCTGCCCGATAGGTATATGTTTATCCTGTAAGGAAATCTATTAAAGGGTTATCTATCCTCAAGGAAGATCGTGGGCTATTAAGTCTAAGGCTAAAATCTAAAATTTCTTGTCAAGTTTATTTTAGATTTACCAGATCAATCTTATTAATGGCCAGTTAACAAGACGCGTTAAGCTTAAGACTTAATAAGTAAACCTTTAAATTACACCCAAACTATGAAATAACCCCTTATAAACCGGTGATATTAAATTAAAATCACAACCTCATATAACTAACTTAGTTACGACACATAACTAGGGCTAGTAAAAACTTAAAAATAAAAGACATAAAGTAAAATGCTGAAAAGTAAATGCGGTAAAGTAAATACTGAAAAGTAAAATTACAATAAAATAAATTGATAGGGTTAAAGGATATACTTTTACGACTATATTTTAGATATCTCCTTAATATAATATATTAATTTGTGATAACATTACCAACCAGCCATATAGGCGGTAACCTGATTAAGTCATATTAAGTCCGACCTGCCATAACGGCGGTATCAATATTTGTCCATAACCAGCCATATAGCGGTCGGTAAATTCCAACCGACCAACCAGACGGTATCCATGCTTAGTCAGATTAAAACCAGTTTATAATTGATTACCAACCGACCAATATAGGGTATCATTGTTAAGTCAAATTTTAAATAGTGAATATATTATAATTAAGGGAGATTAATCTAAATAGTAGTAATAAAAGTTTTACCTTTCACCCTAGCAGGGGAAGTTACCTCTTCATAGCTGAATAGTAAAAACTGAAAAAGTAAAGAAAATAAATTATTATACAGAAAGTAACTAAAAATTAATTACAAAACTGAAATTTAAGGAAAACTAGATACAAACTCCTTATTTACATCAGAGAATTCACAGAGGAAGGTACATCTGAAATCAGAAGAATGAGCTGAATTTATAGGCCTCGGTGGTGGTGACGCATCGCGACGTGCAGCTCGCATCATGACGCGCGTGATTGGCGACGTGGAATGCGGAGAGCTCGACATGTGGCAATGGATAAGGTGATAAGGTGACACGTGGCAGAGGAGGCTAAAAGATGAATGATTGAGCTGACATGGCGACACATGGCGATGGCGATTGTCGGCACCATAGGATTGTGACACAATGCATGGCGCACGTTAGCAGATGGGCTGTGATGTTGACACATGGCACATCGCACGTTAGCAAAGTCAAACTTCTTAGATTCTGACACGTATCCCTGGTGCATGTTAGCATGGAGCAGCGCACGTTAGGCATCACGACGCCAAAGGATTGCGCGTCGCGATGCGCAAAATGATGATTTTGCCCTTTTTGTCCTTTTTCACTATTTTAGCCCCAAATCACCTCCAGAATGTCCTGAAAATTTATTTATCTACAAAATAACATAAAACACATCAAAATATTCACAAAACTCAAGAATCTATTCAAAATATTAGGTCAAATGAGTGGGAAATAGTGATACATTTACCACTCATCAGGCGTCGCGATGCAAAACAGAGCATCCTCTATGCCTAGGTATATTTTTATGAGTGTCGCGACACGCCAGGCCCGGAGTGGTGACGTGAGATAGAAATATGTTCCTTATCATTTCAGTTCAACTTAAGATGTTAGAGGCCATCCTTAGGGTCTCATATCGGTGCACGTATACATATTACACCATGTCACAAGCATGATACTTCATGTAGAGATAACAGTTAGTTGAATCGAGAAGCTAAGTATAATTTCAAAACTTGTTCTCAACACATTTTCTAATAAAGTTTATCGATCATTCAGAAGGAACCACAATCTTTTTCGTCGAAGAGAATGAACGCCAGCCAGATTCCAAATCTGTGAGTAGACCTTTTCTCAAGTTGATTTTACTAATATGTTTGAATCGAAACTTACTTTTACGCACTTAGGGTGTTACTCAAGATTGCTTTCAAATATATTTTGATTAAGAATATTTTGAGAAATGTTTTAGAAAGTGATGATTCTAAAAGCATGATTTTGATGATTTTTGGAGGCATGGGGAAAAACCCACCTAATATGTAACTTGATACATATATGAAATTGATGGTTACTGGAATTGACGGACATGACATGTGCACATGAAGAGCAAGACTAGGGGACGACGATACGTAACACCCTTAGATCCTAGATTTCAATGGCTAGGAGGACGATGATTCATAACTCCCATAGACCCCAAATTCAGGGACAAGACAGTGGCATGCATTTGGGGACGGTGATATGTAACGCCCCAATGACATGGATTTACACACATGTCTCCAGTTCAGTGACTTGGGGAACATCAATATGCAACACCCCAAGACCACTAGTTTATACGTATGGGGGGCGGTGATACGTAACGCCCTCATACGTCTGGTTCTTCAGAGACATATATTTCAGAGAGACAGATTTTCAGGAAAGATTGTTTTAAGAAAGATTTTTCAAAAGAAACTGTTTTATGATAATTTCATAGATTTACAAACCAAAAGCAGTTTTCAGAAAAGTTTTCCCGAAAGAGAATTGTTTCAAATAACTAAAGAGATTTCAGAAAGGATAATTTCCTTGAAATGATTTTGATTTTAGAATAGTGGGTTTTCAAAAAGCATTTCAATTCTTGCTTTGAACTTTCCACTCACTAGATCATCTAACGATCTAATCCCCCCACTCCCAGTTTCTTTATTTTACAGGTATACCCGGAGAACGAGCTCGAGGGGACGGATACTGATGGCAGTCACTAGAGGATTTGAGTCCACCCGGTCGTGTCAGAGCTACATTACAGTCAGAGTCTAAGTAAAGTCATGAATCATACATGTTGTATAGTAGAGATTGTGTATATTATATGTTAAAGGTGTTCATTATCAGAATTGTAATATGAAGTACTGTTGAGTACATAGTACGTGTATGCGAGATGCATTCCATATTATTGAGTTCGGTAATGGTCCCTATTCATGAGTTATGTATGAGATGAGATTAGTAGAGTTGTTCAGAGTCAGAGGCCTAGGGGGATAGGTCAGCCTATTCCCTGCCGGTGGTAGCATCTCCGAGAGAGGTATGTTACAATATAGCATTTTATGAATTATGATTTAGAATTCAGATTAATGAGATATGATTGTTTGAAAATGGCTGATTGGTAACTTATATATATAAGGGTCATTGTTGACCCAATTTTTTCATCGAAACATATTAACAATGATATTTATTTTAAAACTTATTATTATAAGTTGGAAAAAAAATACAAAAATTATCTTTTAATACATGCCCATGTTTTGATTTTTTTTTTTGAATGATAACTTGTAAGTACATTATTTGACTATGTATATTTATATCTTTGTATATGGGGATGACTAAATGAGAAGAATATTTCGTGCTTAGGTTAAATTGGAAGAGCCTTGATGATTTTGAGCTTATTTGGAAATCTCTCCTATTTATATCTCTATTTTAGTAATTTCTATTATAATATTACTTTTTTAATATAATTTTTAAACAATATAAAATTTTGAATCCCAATTGAAATTCGGGATTTGTTTTACTAGAAGCTATAATAACTAGCATAGGTTGAGCAAATCTTTAACTATAATTTCATATCGTAACAAAAACCTAATGTTATTTTAGGTATTATCTTATAAATGTTCCAGGTCTCGTAGATTTTATAGTCTAAATGAGACAATTAGTTACTTACATTTAATATATATGTCTCATTTGTTTGTCTTTCAGCTCTCAGATAATGTTTTTAATTCACATTAAAGTCTCATTCTATTCTTTCTCACTCATTTGAAATCATATCTCTATCTTTAAATAACTTTAAAAATATTTAATTTTCTTTCATTTGAATTCAAATAAAATTTAATATAATTTATTCAATTTAAACTTAATTTTGTTATCGAACTTGAAATCTTGATTGTCACTCTGCATCATGAAGCATAATAAATAATAAAAAGTTCATGAAAAAATTTATAAAAACAATTCAAAGTAAAATAATAAATAAGTTTTGTGAGCGGCATCTATTTAGGTCTCTTATTTTAATAGGAGATTGATTATATTTTAATATTATAATATATTTCTTATTTTAATATTATAATTAATAATAAAAATTTAATATAAAGATTATGTGCCATGTATTTTTTTAATAAGTGAATATAATATTTTTTTTTTATTGTAATAGGTAATAAGAAATTATTATAGAGATTAGGTGCCGTAGATTTTTTTTTTAATAGGAGATTATATTATATCGTCTTATTGTAATAAGTTTCTTATTTTCATAATTTATTATTTAATAATAGTAAATTACAATATTAATTAATTAAATAAATTAATACATTTCTTATTTAATAGGAGATTATGTTTTTATATTGTAATATGTTTCTTATTTTAATTTATAATTTAATAATAAAAAATAATTGTAAATATTTTTTAATTTTTTAATTTAATAGTAAATATGAATTTTTTATATATATTTTAATAGGTGTAGGAGCGAAACGGGAATTATCGCTATGCCTATGACGTCGACGACCACTACACTGTTGAGCTCGCAGCCCGTAGAGAGTATGGATAGTCCCACATGGGAACTAACCGAAGAATAATGGAGTCGCCATCTGGTATGAGACACCTGAAATGATTTAAGGCCGCACTACACCCCTTGAAAAGTGTGACATTAAACTCGTTTAGGTACGAAATGGTCTCTTACTGATGCCAGTATAATATTAATGCTAAAATGAGGTATCCTCAAATCTTATAATGCAGTCACATGTAATACAGTTTATAAAACACATATTATAGCGCAAACACGATAAAGCAAAATGCGATAAATAAATAAAGTTCAAGTGTTCAAAATAATCAATTACAATAATAATAAAACTAATTGAAACATTGATAAGTGGTAAATCTATCAATATTTCCCACTCATTTAACCTAATATTTGTATAGTTTCTTGAGTTTTGTGAATATTTTGATGTGTTTTGTGTTATTTTGTAGATAAATAAAGTTTCAAGACATTCTGGAGGTGATTTGGAGCAAAATAGTGAAAATTGGAAAAAGTGGCATTTTGGTAATTTTGGCGCGTCGCGACTCGCAAGCCCTTGGCGTCGCGACGCCTAACGTGCACCAAGTCTGTGCTAACGTGCGCTGGGTCCACGGGTCAGAATCTGAGAAAAGTTTGATTTTGCTAACGTGCGCTGTGCCACGTGTCACCATCACAGCCGATCTGCAAACATACGTCGTGCCACGTGTCATCATCTTACGGTGCCAACAATCACCATTGCCACATGTGCCACGTGTCACTCCACGTCAGCGTCCACATCATCAGTTGACCGAGTCAATATGCCACCTCACCGCCACATCATCATCAGCCAATCACGAAGTACCACGTGCCGTAATCCTATGGTGCCGACAGTCGCCATCGCCACGTCAGCGCCACGTTAGCATAATAATTGAGTTGTTAGCCGCCTTGCCACATGTCGCCTTATCTTCTTATCTGAATTGCCACGTGTCAAGCCCTTAGCAAGCCACGCCAAAAGAAGCTGGCGTAGCGACGCCAAAGGCCTTGGCGTCGCGATGCTGGAGGCCTACCGAGGCCTATAAATTGAGCTCGAGATTTCGGTTTCAGTTGTACCATTCTCTCTCATTTCTTGGATGTAAATAGGGAGTCTTCTCTCTAGTTTCTTTTAATTTTAGTTTTGTAATTAAATTTTAATTACGTTTTGTAATAATAGTAATTTATTTTCTTTACTTTTTACAGTTTTTACTATTCACCATGAGAAGGTAACTTCCCCAGCTAGGGTGAAAGGTAATTCTTTTACTATTGCTATTTAGATTAATCTCCCTTAAATATAATATATTCACTATTTAAAATATTGACTTAAAAAGGATACCGCCAGATTGGTCGATTTGTAATTCATTTTAATCTGGTTTAAACCTGACTAATCAAGGATACCGCCAGATTGGTCGGTTGGTAATTAAATTTTCTTACCGCCTATATGGCAGGTTTATTTTGGTTCCGCCTTAATGGCTGGTTGGACTTAATTTGACTTAATCAGGATACCGCCTATATGGCTGGTTGGTATGTTATCACAAGTTTATATATTATATTATGGGAGATATCTAAATTAGTAGTAGTAAAAGTAATTCGTTTTACCTTAGCATTTTATTTTATTGTAATTTACTTTTCAGTATTTACTTTACCGTATTTTTACTTTATGTCTTTTATTTTCAAGTTTTTACTAGCCCTAGTTATGTGTTGTAACTAAATTAGTTATCTGGGGTTGTGATGACTTTTAATATCACCGGTTTATAAGGGGTTAGATTATAGTTTGGGTAATATAAAGATTTATTTATTGAGTTTTAATCTTAATGCTTTTTATTAACTGGCCACTAATAAAATTGATCTAGTAAATCTAAAATGAAGACATAGGGATTTTAGGTTTCAGCCTTAGAATTAATAGCTCACGATCTTCCTTGAGGATATATAACCCTTTAATAAATTTCCTTACAGGATAGACATATACCTGTCGGGCGGGGGTAGCCATAATTGGAACTTAAACTTAATGAATCCAGATAATTTGGTTGACATAGACATATAGTTCAATTGGGTTAAACTGGGTATTTGTGTCTGACCATCGACAGAGGCTTTCACATATTTTAGTGTTCCAGGTTAATAAATCAATAAATTACCCAACTATAAAATAACCACTTCATCTTTAAAATGATATTGGAAGAAATCATAACCCTAGAAAGTTTTTAATATTGAATTTTCTTAAACCTACTTTCGAACAATTTTATTTACTTGTTTTTAAATTTAGAATCGTCACATTTCAAATCAATCAAACAACCTGTTAGATACTAGTAATCATTATTAATAGCTTAGGTATTAAGTCCTCGTGGGATCGATACTTTTTATACTACTTGAACGATACGTACGCTTGCGTTATACGTGTGTGTTAATGCTGGTCAAGTTTTTGGCGCCGTTGCCGGGGACTTATTTATCTTTTACTATTAGTTTTAAGGTTAGACACATTTACTTGTATCTAATTTTCTTTTTACTTATTGTTTTTTTTTTCTTGTGTTTCAGGTTCTCAGAAACTTCATGAGACGAATCAGAAGCTTTGAACTATGACCGCTTGACCCATAAATCGAAAAAACCTTCTGGCAGTTGAGAAGGGAAAGACGAGAAGGCCAAAAAGCTTTAGTCAACATGGAACCTGAACCTTTGGAGGTTGCACCACCAATTCCCATTCGAGATAGAACCATTCCGGTGGTTGACAGACTCATTTCCTGTATTGTATTTCCTCCCTTACCAGCAAATGCATGTGACATCAAAACATGCATTCAGATGATTCAGTAGTCAGTGCAGTTTGGGGGAAATGCAACCGAAGATCCTAATGCCCACATCAGCAACTTCCTGTAAGTTTGCGGCACTTTCAATTACAACCTAGAAGCTGAAGAAGCAATGAGACTACATGTTTTCCCATACTCCTTGAAGGACAGAGCTAAAGCTTGGCTACATTCACTACCAGCAGGTTCCATCACAACTTGGAACACTTTAGCCACCAAATTTCTTGTAAAGTACTTTCCACCAGCCAGAACTGGAAAACTGAGGAATGACATCACATCATTTGTACAACAAAACAAAAAAACCCTCTACGAAGCTTAGGAAAGGTACAAAGATTTACTCCGGAAATGTCCTCACCATGAGATTCCAAAATGGCTTCAAGTCCAAACATTCTATAATGGACTTTCTGGAATAATGAGAACCACAATCGATGCTGCTGCTGGAGGAGCTTTAACGGCAAAAGGAGAAGATCAAGCCTGAGACCTAATTGAAGAAATGGCCAACAACAATTCCTTGTGGCCAACAGAAATGAAAATTGCAGGAATTTATGAAAGTGGAGCCAATACAGCAGTCAACGCCAAGCTAGATCAGATATGCAAATTCATGGAGACTCTTACCACTAGATCCACAAGTTCACTATATGGAGGAGCACCAGAGTCAAACCAACTTGAAGAGACATTGAATTATGTCAACAATTTCAACAGACAGGGGAACAATCCATATTCCAACACCTACAACCCAGGGTGGAGGAATCATCCAAATTTTTCATGGAGCAACAATTCAGGGCAACAGAACTATCCACCACCTGGATTCCAGCAACATAACAAAGGCCAGGAACAAGCAAATAAACCAGGAATAACAGAAGTGCTGACTCAGTTAAAAAGGTACGATGCTATGTTTCAGAGCCAATCTGCTTCCATTAAAGCACTGGAGAATCAAATCGGACAACTGGCCAATGCTCAGAGTTACAGACCACCATTGAATCATCCCAGCAACATAGAACCAAATCCAAGGAACATGGGAAAGGAGCAGTGTCATGCCATCATGTTAAAAAGCGGTACTGAAATCAACAAAGATGTTGGAGCCAAAACAACTGTTGAGGAAGTTCCAAAAGAAACAGGGCAACTGACGGAGGAAAAATAAGCAAAGGAAAAAGAACAGATCACTCCACCTCCACCTTTTCCTCAGCGTCTTCAGAAAAACAAACTGGACAAGCAGTTTGCTCGTTTCCTGGAGGTGTTCAAAAAGCTGCACATCAACTTTCCATTTGCAGAAGCCTTGGAACAAATGCCCAGCTATGTAAAATTCATGAAAGACATTCTTTCATGAAAACGGAGATTGGGAGATTACGAGACAGTAACATTAACGGAAGAATGCAACGCCATCATTCAGAGGTAGCTTCCCCCGAAGTTGAAAGATCCTGGCAGTTTCACCATTCCTTGCATCATAGGAGAACATAACTTTGGTAAGCCTTTATGTGATTTAGATGCAAGTGTTAACTTGATATCTTTTTCTATTTTCAGGATACTGCAGATTGGAGTAACAATACCCACCTCAGTCTCTCTACAACTTGCTGATAGAACGCTCGTATTTCCAAGATGAGTAGTTGAGGATATGCTGGTCAAGGTTGACAAATTCATTTTCCCAGCAGATTTTATTGTCATTGATATGGAGGAAGACGCAGACGTGCCAATCATCCTCGGGAGACCATTCTTGGCTACAGGTCGAACCATTATTGATGTATAAAAGGGAGAATTAACCATGAGGGTACAGGACCAAGAAGTAACATTCAATGTTTTCAAGGCCATGAATTTCCCAGATGATGAAAAAATGGAGGAATGTTTCTGACTTGATGTGATACACAGTACCATTCAGAACTCCAATGCAATGAAAATTTCTACTAACAAACTTAAAACATGTCAATTGCCTGTGGAGCCTGAAGATAAAACGTCGTTTCCACTAAAAAAAACCAATTCTTGCACTACAAGCAACAAAAGAGAAAAAGTTCCACCAGCTCAACGAATTGGAGGAATTTCACAATCAGCCTTTTGAGGATGCTAAATTGTACAAAGAAAAGGCAAAGAAAAGACATGATGAGAAGTTAGTGCGCATACAACTGGAACCAGTGCAGAAGGTACTGTTAAACAAATCAAGGGTGAAATTCTTCCCATGGAAGCCAATATCACGGTGGTCAGGTCCATTTGTGATCACCAAAGTTTTACCAGATAGAGCCGTTGAGATACATGATCCTGACTCCAACAAAACTTCCAAGGTTAAAAACAAGCTTGTTAAGCACTACAGGGGAGAATCATTTTATCGACAAAAAGAAAGTGTCACACTTTCAGATCCAGCCTAATGATCGAGAAGTCAAGTCTAGCTGACGACTTTAAACTTAGCGCTTGCAGGGAGGCAACTCATGCAATTTGTGTATATATTGTGATTTGGTGTGATTTAATTTTGTGCGTTTAGTTTTTGCAGATTAAGTCATTTCACGATGGAAGAAGCTCTCGCAAATCTTCGCAAGCAATTTCCTTCTCTCCCTCAAAAATCTCTGATGAAAGTCTACAAAGCTCGCTTGGAACGGATGAGGTTACTGATGATCAAAGGTATTCCTACTGACATTCGTTGGATTATTGAAGCACGAGTCCGATTGACAGGTGAGTCTTCTGACTCTTTTATTTCACATCTGTCTGGTTTAGGAATGAGCACATATTCTAAAAAGAGAAGAGCCAAAAGAATGTGTTTGGTTATAAATGTGCCCGTATATTTTGTGATACTAGTTGTCGTTATTTAGGAATGGTGTCTGATAACTGCGAAGATAAGATTTATTTCATCAGGGATGGCTTGAGTAAGGAGTCTTTGGAAGACATATCTAAAACTCTTGAGACGCATCCTTGTGGATTTATGTATCATGAAATTCGCAGATTACATACACAATCCCAAAAAGAAAGACAACAGTTAAGTCTTGGGAATCTGACTCAAAAAGACCATGTTTGCCAGTTTATAAAAAAATTGGATGGGAAGCTTGTCCTTGACGCATAGACGTCAATCAAGCCGCTACGTTTCTTATACATATTATATCTCATTGTCTTTTCTTGATAATTGTGATTGATTTTGTTGTTTTCTTCGACAGGATCCAGATCTTTTTTACTATCACGATTTATTTTACTGTTAACTAATAATTGTCATTTGGCAGGTACTAGTGCTATTATTTTACTCACCTTTTTCAGGTATTATAAATTCAACTCATCATTGCACTTTTGAAGACATCCAGAGTAAAACATGGAAGCGACTTCAAGAAGACGAGTTGAAAACATCTGTGTGTTTTGCGGTAGTAGTGTTGGTACTAAACCACAATACATAGTGGCAGCACAAGAATTGGGTCGAGTCTTAGCTGCAAGAAATATGCACTTAGTATATGGCGGAGGCAATCTTGGACTAATGGGGATCATTTTAAAGGTCGAAGGAAAGAGGCAGTAACGTTTTGGGAATCATCCCAAAACGCTTGGCAGAGGCAAAACTTATTGGATCATCAAACCTGAACATACACCAGAAACCAATTGGGCTGTTTAACGTAGATGGATTTTATGATTTTCTTTGTATGTTTCTTAATGATGACCGAAGAAATAGGTTCGTGTCAAAACCTTCAAAAGAAATTCTGTTTACTGCCAGAGAACTGCTCCGGATCTAATAGACCAACTGATAGCCTATGAACCACAAGTTGATCCTATCATTTCAAAGATAAATTGGTCCGAAGACGATCGTGGTAAGAGGCGTCTGATTAATCTGGATCTTAACCTTTAATTTCCTGTAGAATTTCAGCTAACCATATATTATCTTCTAACTCTTCTTTTGCTGTTTAAGACATTGGGGACAATGTCTCATTTAGGTTTGGGAGAGGGAATAGTTATTAGTATCTTGTTTTTAGTTGTGTGTTGTTTTTATTTTTAATCCAAAATTTGAAAAAAAAAATACAAAAAATTGAAAATTTTTCAAAAATTACAAAAATATTTTGCGTTTTTGTGTTTTTATTTTGACTAAAAAGGTGAAAATGGTAAAAGATAGCTGAGTAAGGAGTTTTTACTCCTGAGACGTATCTCAAACCATTTTTGAAACAAGTTAATTTTTGTTTATTTCCTTTTGAAAGGTGTGAATTCTGATAAAACTTTAGGACAAAAATATTACTCTCTTATCAACTGCACTTATGACTGTTGTGAGCAAAAATGAGTTGTTTAATATTTTGTTAGCTGTGTATACGGAGAATAGTAATTATAATCGGAGAATTTACTTATTCAGTAATTTAGAATGAAACAAAACAACTAGTAACTTGGAGTAGAAGTATCATCTGATTAGTCACTAACTTCTTTATTCTCTTTTCGATTGTCTTTTTGCTTTTATGTGCATTAGTTTCACTACCTTTTTACTTTTGTAAAATGTTTGTGGGTATCATTGCTGTAAACCCTCACGAGACTACAACTCGTCCATTAGGGACACCTAAGGGTTTAAAGGCTTGTTGCATACACTAAATGCAACCGTGATCCCTACGAAAGTGGCTTAGTTAAATTTTATTTTAAAGATGTTTATGTTATTTTATTTTGTGTTTTGCTCGAGGACTAGCAAATGTTAGGTTTGGGGGTGTGATGAGTGGTAAATCTATCACTATTTCTCACTCATTTAACCTAATATTTTGTATAGTTTCTTGAGTTTTGTGAATATTTTGATGTGTTTTGGTAATTTTGGCGCGTCGCGACGCCTAACATGCACCAAGTCCGTGCTAACGTGCACCGGGTACATGGGTCAGAATTTGAGAAACTTTTGACTTTGCTAACGTACGTCGTGCCACGTGTCACCATCACAGCCGATCTGCTAACATGCGTCGTGCCATGTGTAATCATCCTACGGTGCCGACAATCACCATTGCCACGTGTGCCACGTGTCACTCCACGTCAGCGTCCACATCATCAGTTGACCGAGTCAACATGCGACCTCACCACCACGTCATCATCAGCCAATCACGAAGTACCACGTGACGCAATCCTATGGTGCCGACAGTCGCCATCGCCACGTCTGCACCACGTCAGCATAATAATTGAGTTGTTAGCCGCCTCGCCACGTGTCTCCTTATCTTCTTATCTGAATTGCCACGTGTCAATCCCTTAGCAAGCCACGCCAAAAGAAGCTGGCGTAGCGACGCCAAAGACCTTGGCGTCGCGACGCTGGAGGCCTACCGAGGCCTATAAATTGAGCTCGAGATTTCAGTTTCAGTTGTACCATTCTCTCTCATTTCTTGGATGTAAATAAGGAGTCTTCTCTCTAGTTTCTTTTAATTTTAGTTTTGTAATTAAATTTTAATTACGTTTTGTAATAATAGTAATTTACTTTCTTAACTTTTTACAGTTTTTACTATTCACCCTGAGGAGGTAACTTCCCCAGCTATGGTGAAAGGTAATTCTTTTACTATTGCTATTAGAGATTAATCTCCCTGAAATCTAATATATTCACTATTTAAAATATTGACTTAAAAAGGATAACGCCAGATTGGTCGGTTGGTAATTCATTTTAATCTGGTTTAAACCTGACTAATCAAGGATACCGCCAGATTGGTCGGTTGGTAATTAAATTTTCTTACCTCCTATATGGCAGGTTTATTTTGGTTCCGCCTTAATGGTTGGTTGGACTTAATTTGACTTAATCAGGATACCGCCTATATGGCTGGTTGGTAATGTTATCACAAGTTTATACATTATATTATGGGAGATATCTAAATTAGCAGTAGTAAAAGTAATTCCTTTTACCATAGCATTTTATTTTATTGTAATTTACTTTTCAGTATTTACTTTACCGCATTTTTACTTTATGTCTTTTATTTTCAAGTTTTTACAAGCCCTAGTTATGTGTTGTAACTAAATTAGTTATATGGGGTTGTGATGAGTTTTAATATCACCGGTTTATAAGGGGTTAGATTATAGTTTGGGTAATATAAGATTTATTTATTGAGTCTTAATCTTAATGCTTTTTTTATTACTGGCCACTAATAAAATTGTTCTAGTAAATCTAAAATGAACTAGACATAGGGATTTTAGGTTTCAGCCTTAGAATTAATAGCTCACGATCTTCCTTGAGGATATATAACCCTTTAATAGATTTCCTTACAGGATAGACATATACCTGTCGGGCGGGGGTAGCCATAATTGGAACTTAAACTTAATGAATCCAGATAATTTGGTTGACATAGACATATGGTTCAATTGGGCTAAACTGGGTATTTTTTGTCTAACCATCGACATAGGCTTTCACATAATTTAGTGTTCCAGGTTAATAAATCAATATATTACCCAAATAAAATAATCACTTCATCTTTAAAATGATATTGGAAGAAATCATAACCCTAGATAGTTTTTTAATATTGAATTTTCTAAACCTACTTTCGAACAATTTTTTTTACTTGTTTTTAAATTTAGAATCGTCACCTTTTCAAATCAATCAAACAACCTGTTAGATACTAGTATCATTTGACCTAATAAAATTAATAGCTTAGGTATTAAGTCCTTGTGGGATCGATACTTTTTATACTACTTGAACGATATGTACGCTTGCGTTATACGTGTGTGTTTACGCTGGTCAAACATGACTCAAATGGGCCTGACCTTGGAGAGGCCTGGCCGATTATAGTCTATGGTCTTTCAGATATTGCCCAAGGTTTACCGGATATACTTATTCACGTCCAGCAGGACTTACATGAAGTCAGGCCAAACATTCTACGTAGTCCATAAACACAACAACATTCATATGCAATAAAATTATATATAAACATGCATTTTTTATGTATTCATAATGAAACGGACGGCCATCCCCAAGTGGTATGTGGAGTTGTATCCCTAGTGCGAACCACATTACCATCAATTCAGATTCGGCTATGAAACTTATGTCTGGGTTTCCATCATATATACCATGCGATCATACAGTCGGATATAAAGTATGTCCGACGAGACATAGAGCAAGTCTGGTCGGACTTCATTTACAAATTACAAAGTAAGCATATCATGCATGTTATCTTAGGCAGTAAAACAAACATATGTGCATTAACAGTTAAAGCAATAGAAGTAAAAAAATAATCATGGCCTAAATTAATAGTGACACGGGTAACATGAAAAATAACTAATCAAACAGTAACTATGAAAAATAGTGAATACGATCGGATATAGTTATCTTTCACCAGATGTGTGTGCATGTCCGGTTGAACGTAGTGTAAGTCTAGTCAGAAATACCGTGTCAAAATCATAATCTCAAATATGTAAAAAATTTAAAAGGGTACCTCAGGTCAAACTTTTTCCAATGTAGCTAGGCTTTGAAGAAAATTCTAATCGTTGGGTTGATGCTAGATTTGTACTAGGGTGAAGAGAACCCTGAAGATTGGTGTGTTTTTCTTTCTATTTTTCTCTCCCCAAAATGGCAGGTTTTTAGTGTTCTAGCAGAGGTTTCTTAGGTGGATCTCCCCTCATGTGAAGAATGAGGCCTTCTTTTATAGTGAAAATGGAAGGCCTGAGAAAGGAAAGGGGGAATCAAAATACTCTACTTCCCTATTTTTTGTCTAACTTTACTAGATTTATAGAGATTGTTATGCCCGATGAATGTCCTTCCAAATTTATAATTTGAAATGTATGTCCAGCCAGACTTATGTCAGTCTGTGACTTCAGCCTTTGGAAATTTGCACGTGTGTTGACTAATTAACACATGTTCGACCAGACGTGAAATTTGAATTTCATATCTGATCTGCCATAATCAGATCTCGTGCCTTGGTAACTGAAAATTTGCTCATCAATGCTATGTCTAGTTAGATGTAGGGTTTAAAAAGAATATCTGAACGGTTATACTGGCTAAAGAAAAGATAGGCCCAACATAAGTGATGTCGGGCCGGCTTTTAGGTTGTATTCTTGGATTTCTTTTCCTTTCTGACATTTATCCTCGTAATTTCCCAATTTTCAAAGGGTGTCCCCGTAAGAGACTAATCATTGGGTTGTGCATAAAACTGCAATGTCTACAGTTGGCCCCACTTTGGTAGGCTTGTGCAGTGTTTGACAATGGCATGTCTATCAAAATTGTGCAAGCATTTTTACTTACGAGTTCGTCGAGCCTCGCCTGACTTTCCTAGTTTTGTTATGGTTTGGTTGTTGATATATAGGCCCTCTGGCCTTCCAATGTTTTGATTGGTGGTGAGATGCTTCGGTCCCTTGATATGACATTATGGTAGAAGTTAGGCCATCGGGCTTTGTTCTTAAGGCTTCATCCCTCGTCCCAAAGTCTTCATTGTGAGGCATCATCTCTCCTCATAGAGGCTTCATCCCTCTTTCCCAAGGTTTGATTCTGAGGATTCATCATGAGGCTTCATCCCAGTTCTCAAGGCTTTCATTCTTATGCCTCATTTTCAAATTGTCATGGTGAGGCTTCATCCCCCAAGGCTTCGTTCATAAGGCTTCATCCCTCAAGCTTTATTCCCAAATCTTCATTGTGAGGCTTCATCCCTTAAGACTTTATCCCCAAATCTTCATTGTGAGGCTTCATCCTTAAATCTTCATTGTGAGGCTTCATCCCTCAAGGTTTCATTCCAAAATATTCAAGGCTTCATTCTCAAACCTTCATCATGAGGCTTCATTCCCAAATATTCATCGTGAGGCTTCATCCCTCAACGTTTCATTCCCAAATCTTCGTCAGGAGACTTTATCTCTCAAGGCCTCATTCCTAAATCTTCATCGTGAGGCTTCATCCCTCAAGGTTTCATTCTAGTAGTTATCTCTATTCTCGAAGTCTGTACTCCATTCTCAAAGTTTGTCTTCTTTCTCAAAGTTTGTTCCCTCATTTGACTTTTTTATAGTCATTCCAAAACTCGGCTGCGCGGCTTTCAACTACCATGTTCGGGTAGTCCCCGCCCCATTATATTTTAGGCGGGTTTCACCCCCAATATTCTCTTCTTATGAGGGCCTCAACTCCAGTATATTGTCATTCTATCTGTCGAGTGATCCGTGTCTTGGAGGCTTTAACTCTTGACTGTAACTGAGCTTTGGTATCTTGCTCTAAAACTTGGGGGCTTGCTTTGTTTGAATTTTCGTGCAAAAGAAATGTTATTTGTATGTATGCATGTATGCATATATATGTTTAAATGATCTCTAACTGTATATCCGTTCTTTAGCTTCAAAGGGTGTAGGAGTGGCGATGTTCTTCTTTAGAGGTATCATCAGGCTTCATCTCATTTTCTGCCCATGTTATCCCTCGGGGTTCCCAAACCATTTATTTTTCTTTCCAAATTCTTTTTTACTATGTAATAACCATTTGCATGTTCTCAAAAGTTTTCTTCTTAAGAATTCCATCTCTTTTCAAAGTAATAAAATTATCTAAATTCAAAACTCAATTTCAACAAAGGTTCCACCTTCCAAATGCTTCTCCACGTGTGAGTATAGTTCTTTCAACAAGAATTATGTGCAACCGGGATTGGTTTATGCTGACGCCTAGTGTAGATAAGTACTAACATTTTAGTTCATTTTTCATCTTTTTCTTAGTCAGGGTAATCTAAAACCTAGTTAATGATCAATAAATTTCTCAAAATTTCTTTTTGTTGTAGGGCTAATCTTGATCCATGTCTTCCTTAAGTCGTCAAATTGCCTTTTGACGCAAGGACTTCACACTTGTGATGCGAGCCCCTGGTTACTCAATAATTTCACCAACTCAAATTAATATGCATACTCAATATTTGATTTTTCGTTTGACATAAAAGTAGTTGTGGGGTTCACGATACTCCTGGTTACTAAACAATTTAAACAGCAGAGTAGGCTTTGTGGGATTCACCCTTTTTCTTTTTCTCTTTTATTCCTTCATTTTTCTTTTGTTTTTCTCATTTTTTTGCTCCCTTTTGATTCATCTCCTTAACCAAATGTCATCTTAACCTTTACTTTGGAAAAAAGTTAAATGAATATCAAATGCTTTTGACTATTTCTGCAAGTTGTGCTAATATAATCTCTTTCTAATTTCTTTGCAATTCCATGTTTAAGTTTTATTGCGTAATTTTTGTAGATAGCATTTGGCTATTGATTCCAAAGTCAAGATTTCTTTCAAAATTTTGACATGTTCATTTTTATCAATAGACAAAAGATATTTGGAAAACAACTTCATTTCATCATTGATCATTTGAAAATAATCACCACATGATAAAGAAATGTGTGATGCAAAAATAATAATTAGGAGCGGTACCCCTCAGGATCAAGTATCTTGCCTCCGTCAATTAAATCTTGAATTTCATATTTTAGGTGGTTGCAGTTGTCTGTATCATGGCCTCTTTCCTGGTGGAAGTAGCAATATTGGTTTAGATCCATGTGGTGGGGTATTGAGTTTGGCATCAGTCTTATTTTTAGCGATATTAACAGGCTCTATCTCTTCAACTTCTCGAAAACCTTGACGGAGGAGGTCTGCCAATGTTGGAATTTTTTTTGTTTCTGATAGTGGTTTTTCAGCGTGGCCTCGCTTTATTTCGGATGTCCCTTCAATAATTTTCTTATTATAGCCATTGAATTTTTCGGCTCACAACCTCTTCCGCTTTAAGGTCCATAACGGTCTCTTTCAATTGTCGAAAGTCGGATATCATAGAGGTCATCCTCTTCAAATTATTATAGATGGGGGGCTTAGTGTCCTTGATAATCATTTTGAATTGTCCATTCTCTCAAGGCCTTGTTTACATCCTAAACAACTAGTTTCTACAGCGGTCTAGGTATTCCTTGAAGCTTTCCTCTTGCTTCTGCTTGGTATTTTCCAAGTCACAAAGTGTCAAGTCAATCTCCATGTCAGTGACATATTGATTCATGAATGCTTCTGCCAAGGTTATTCAATCATTCTTTAATTTCTTCTCCAAGTTGTGGTACTGTATAAGCGAATCGAGATTTACCGTTATGCCTATGACGTCGGTAACCACTACACTGTTGGGCTCGCAGCCCATAGAGAGTACATATAATCCCACGCGGGACTAACCAGAGAATAATGGAATCGCCACTCAGTATGAAACAACAAGAATGATTTAAGGTCGCACTACACCCCTCGCAAGGTCCGACCTTAAACCTGTTTGAGTTTGGAATGATCCCTTACTGATGCTAGTATAATATTTACGCTTAAATGAGGTATCCACATACCTTATAATGCAGTCACATGTAATATAGTTTATAAAGCATGCAATAGTGCAAACATAAATAAAAAAGGAACAAGGAAAGTAAAAATCAATAAGTTACCAATGCCAAGAAATTATTAAAGCAATACTAAAATAAAAAAAAAAAAGGATTAGAATGCATATCCTTCGGTCTGGTGTCAAACTTTTTTTGGGGTATTTGATGTCCGGACTTGAATGAAGTCAGGCCGGACATACTGCGAAGTCTAGAAACGTATAAACATTCATATGCAAACATAGATATAATAAACATGTATTTTGGACATATTCATAACGAAATAGCCATCCCCTAGTGGTACGTGGAGTTGTATCCCAAGTGCTAACCATACTATCGTCCATTCGGAATCAACTATGGAACTTACGTTCGGCTTTCCATACAATATACCACGGGGCCACACAGCCGGATATAAAGCAAGTCCATCCGGACATAGACAAATCCGGCTGGACATATTTAACAATCCAAGCAGTAAACAAAGCATGCAAATTAAGTCAATCTTAGACAACACATGCCTATTATAAATCAAAATAGTAAGATGAAAAACTAAACATGCATAAATGAGTAGCATCTGTTAATACATAAGATAATATGGCATGCGATAAAATATAAAAAGTAATAAGTGCGGCCATATATATCTATATCGGACGTGATGTACGTCCGGCCGGAGATACTGTGTCCAAACAAAATACATATAAATAACTCAAGGGTGTCCTTAGGTCCTACCTTTTTTAAATGTTGCTAGGCTTCGAAGACTCTTCCGAATGCTAGGTCGTTGCTTGGATGCTTGCTGGAAGTGGAGGGAACTGCAATGATTTTACTACTCTTTCTCAGGGCCTTCTGTATCTCTCTTCACAGAATTTCAATATGTGGATTTATTAAGGTGGATTCGAACAAGTTTTTTGTGAAGTGTAAAGTCACTTTTTATAGTGAAAGGGATGAGACTGAAAATGGAAAGGGGGAACAAAATCCATCTTTTTTCTCCTATCTACTCGAGTGATTGTCACTCGATCTGTACTTACAGGTCGATAATATCCGGTCGGATATACATTTTGAGATATACATCCGGCCGAACATAGTAATGCTCGCGATTTCAGTAACTGAAAATGTGCACAATTATTGCCAACTCGATGCATGGTCGGTCGGATATTATATTTTAATTATATGTCTTGTCAGACATAATAAGGTTCATTAACTTCAGTAGATGACAATCTGCTCGTTTATTGATAGTTGTGGTTATGTTCAGACAGATGTTGAAGGAAACGTTTTCCCTCACGTAGTGGAAGCGACTAAGGCACCAGAGATCGACCTTGAAATTTTTTTCTTCTCCCCTTCCTTGTCGTCGAACTGAACAGCCCTCTAAACTTATGTTTTGACACCATTTTATGCTATTTTATGATTCTAACAACACGGAACAACCACTCTGAATGGAAGCGAATTTCAACCGTTCACAACGTCGAAATATTGCTCACTGGACATTGAAAAATCTGATCCGTTTTGTAGTTTTTCAACAGTTATTCTGGATATTGTTATCACACTGAAACAACCCAATAACTTCTCCAAATCATCCCTTTGATTTATTGCCAAAAATCAGACCCACAATAGCGCCAATTTTCTGCACGCACATAACTACATTATTTGTTGGCTTGCTGTGACCTTTGAGCTTCTAAAACATTAATGCATGGATAATAACATGCGCACTTGCTACTTCAGTTGAAATTTTATTCACGTGGAATTACAATGAATTAAACATAAGCCTGCACATTTTTAGTGGTTTGTGTCATTAAACAGTGAATTAACATGCAAACAAACAGATCACAACCAAAATTACCAACCAATCTATGCAAAACCCTACAACTTGATATACAAAGAAAAACCTGGAAATTGTAAGAACGAATCCAAGTCGAGATCTCTCTGTCCTTAAGAATTTATTAGCCTTCGTCTCCGGTGCTCTACAGATTCTAAATGGCCAATGTTCTCCTAGGATTCCTTGGATGCTTCTTGTTCAAGGGGGCACTCCTTAACAAGTATTAGAACTTGTAATATGGTGGAACTCTCTCAATACTCAAATAATGGAAATGTGACACACAAATTTCGTACTTGTTTCTTCTGTGGAGAATGAGCATTCATGCCTTCCTTATAAAGGCATGGAAGGGTGCCTTATGGACACCCTTTGGGTTGGGGTGCTGTAAGGGTTTTAAGGGGGAATATCGGTAACGCAGCGGAAACGTGGAATTCAAAATTTTCCGATTTCAAAATGTTTCTCGGATCAATTAGATAAACTTATTTATTTAACTATCCAATTATCAAAATTCTGAAAAATTACACAAGAGATCAAATTTCTTGGTAATTACCGAATTGCCCCAAAACTTTGTAAATTGATCATTTTAGTCCAAAAATTGTCAGATACAATTTTAGATGATTCTAAATCATTTCTAAAACTTTTTTCAACACACATCAAAATCAGATTTCACACAAATCCCCAATTTTTGAGTAATTTCCGTGAGCACCCCAAATTTTCAAGTAATTGCATTTTGGTCCATTTTATTCAAAACATGCCAAGATCAAATCCAATCAACCCAAAAATTTACATACATCATATTCATACCATAATACATCAGATATATTAAAATCCCCAAATTTGGAGTGGGTTATGAACCCTAAATTTTCAATTTCATCAAATTGTCCAATTTCACCAAATTTACAAAATCCAACACTTTAATCCATTCAATACTTCACCAATCAAACCTCACCATTTTTAAATAACTCTAGAACAATTCTAGGTCACCAAGGAGTGGCTTACTAACTCTAGAATGACAACTTTGATTTTTAAAGAATCAAAAGTAAGCTTTAAAACAAGCTTAAGCTCACTTACATGCATCAATCTTTCATTCAAGTTCACAACCATATAAACACAAACTATAAGAGTAGAGATAACATCAAAGCATCACAAATTGAAGCTAAGTATGTTAGAAATATTTTTCATGTTGGAGGATTGAAAGAAAACTTACAAATGCTTAAGATTTCCAAGATTTTCTTATTTTCTCCAAAGCTTTTCTCTCAACCACTTTTGTGTTCTATTTTTGTGTATATGAACTTGTTAAACCATAAAAAATGAAACAAAATAATATATACTCCGCAAAATAAGCCTTGGCCGAAATTGGTGTAGTATATACAAATATCTTGATATTTTTTTATCTCATTTAAAGTTTACTTTATAAACTTGCTTTAATCATCATCGAACCATTTAATGATTTTCTTAAAGTCAAATAAAGCAACTCAAAAATATAACAATAATATTTATTTACGGTGTTGGCCGAAATTCACTAGAAATTAAAGGAAAATGATATTTCAATTTTAAAACACTTTAAACAAATATTAAAGAAGTCAAATCCAATTTGATTACCATTTCCTTTACTTTAAAGTCAACAATAAACACTTACACTCATTTACTAACTTTATCATTTCAAAGATATTTATATTTTAATTATATTAATTATTTAACAATTAAATAATTAATTAATTAATCAAATACAAATATCTCAAATATATGTATTATATTTACTTTAAATATCTCAAATACAAATATATAAATGACATATGTCAAATACCTTTATTTGACAATTTATAATGTGTATTTAATAATATCTTATATTAAATAGAAATACACATTAATTAGGAAATGACGGTTCAGCCCGTTTGCATGTTTTTTTCGTTTAACGTTTAAACGATTTATAAATAATCATTATTTTTCATAAAAGTCACCCTAGTGCTCTACGAGTATATTTCATTAGTGAGACTCTCTAGATTCAGGTATATCCGTCACAAAATCCAAATTCGTGTCTATAATTACCCACCCGTAAATTATGACGACCACAGATAAACAAGCTGAATCATACAGGTCGAGGTCATTGTATACGTATAATCCATCTGTCACAGGTATCCGGATAATACCAGAGATATAAATGTAAACGTCAAATCTCTATAGGTATTATCCCGTCGACATATCTATTAGCAATCTCTAAATAACACTCGGAACTTACTTCCGAAGTATACTATGGTCATAGATTTAACAGACTGCTAATCACATATGGACTACCTATGCTCTGTACACAGAACTGACAGATCTTATCTTGATACACACAGGATATCTTGAGGATCGGTCCACACCCAACGAACAGGCGGAGGTCTGATCTAAATAGATCGGTGACGTGACTGCCATCTAAGTGTGGAGGATGTCTCATACATCCACAGTGGTATCTCAAGTCGAAGGACCACTATACTACTCAACCCGAGAAGATTCTTATTGACGTTGGTGTACCATCCATTTAGAATCTTCGGTGAGTCGTTCAGTGTTTATCCATTATAAACACCTACACATCTATACGAGTCTCCCCAGACTCATGGTTCATTGGGATAAACCATCGGACCAAGTCTCGATATACGACATGTACTGGTCTCAACGGATTTGACTAACCGACCCGTGTTAGTAAATCTTGACCAGGAACTATGTTTGATAATATACATTTAGCAGTGACACTTCCCAATGTCAATTACAAACTAACTTTGTAACTGTGTACTACATTATATATTATCGGGCCTTTGTCTAATATATACATATCACTAAACCACATTTAGTTTCAATCTAATAGTAATTAGATCGAATATGTATATAAAAATAAGAGGTGTAACCACTAAGAAAGTAATATTATGGAAAAAAGGGATTTTCGTATTCATGAATCAGACATAAAATACCGTCCGGATTGGCGCTCTGAGCACCAACCCCAACAATTTCTCCCACTTGCTCTAGTGCCAATCCACATTATCATATACACATATTAATGTGTATCGTATACTCATGGCTCTCAAAAGCTCACCTAGCACTTAAGAGGTAGGCAACAAGAAGTAGGTCCGCTATTACATAATGAGTTTGTCAAACAAACCCAATCGTTTCCCATAGCCAGCATCTTTCATATTTTGTAGAATCTATATCATACATTAATATGACTCTGATGCTACATTAGTATTGTGCTACAGCTTCTGAGTTGTCCAGGTATTTAGGGATCAAATCCAAAATACTATGCAGACAATCGCAAGCACAACACCAATCCAAAACTTTTAATTTATAAGGTCACTATGCAACTTCATAAGTTAATACTTTATAAGTTGCATCTAATTCCACTCACAAAGTAGAATCCTCTATGACACTCCCACTGCATCTATTGAGGCTCTTTATGAAGAAGACTGTCTAATGTCATAATTAGACTCAAAACTAATATGACTTAAACGGTTGCAGACTAAATGCTCCATGAATAGGAAACTCGTTATTAATATCTCAAAGATCACAAAGAATATGTTTCAAGATCCATCCAATGGTCTATAGGGTATCAAAAATAACTCGTAAAAATTACGATTAAATCGATATCTTTAATCGCACATAATAAATTATTCATTATGTCATCATCAAATGATACATAAAATTGATTAGACATTCTAATCAATATTTCTTTCGAAAAAGGAATCATCATTTACGAAAGATGAATATTATATACAAGACACACATTAACTGTCAAACAATTATACTAACTGTCATACAGATAGCCTTGTTGTGTCTTTTATTAGATCATATCTAATGCACGACTAATAGGAGTATCTCACAAGTCTCTTAGTCTTATATCTTATATATAAAACTTTATATCGAATATAACAGAGACTACTCCCACTGCTTTCACGGAGTAAAGAAGATTTAGGTAAACCTTTTACCTCATAAACATCTCATTATTACCATAATAATGATAATGTCGTTAGGATATATAACACTAGAAAGTAATTTGTACGCTCCCACTAACCCTTCAATCACATATGTATTCTCTATACTTTGACAAGATCATACTATCTGACTGATATAAAAAATAGAGAACACGAATTTCCGGAAGACTTATCAGAGTCTATAATAGGCTCTATAAGCTAGCACACTAAACTGTGATCTCAGCAGAACACAAACTCTAGGGCCATTCTTGAATGAACTCTTCAAACAAAGAAATCACAACTGATCTCTTATCTGAATAAGTCATTCAAAAATGCCATTTTGCATTCTTTAGCTAAAATGTACAGTTTAATATCAGCATTAACCAATATATCTTTAATTGTTCAATTAGCGTGACTAGAGATAAGTTTTCTCAGAATCTACAATAAATTGCTGAGTATAACTTTTCTCACTGCCATACTGTAAAGGTCAAACCTTTAGCTCACACTGCTTTCGCTGCACAAACAATTAGCACATATCATGAACTAATTCATAATGAAAGCTTAATCAAGTTCAAAACTTGATCGTAGTAAGCTATGAACAATCTTAGATCTATGGTTCAATGGTGAACTTCCAAAATCGATATCAAATATCGCTTCCATTATAAGTTATAGGATAATTTTCTTCGGTAAGAAAACAACAGAACCATTAAGTATCAAATACTCGTAAATGATTCTGATATCCTATTAGACTTATAAAGATGATGTATAATGGTTGTTTTATCTTATTAATTACGTAGTTCCATTTATAATTTATCATTCTCACATTTAACTTCAATAAGTCAAGTCTTTTCTACAATAGTTAACATCTGATGTTACACACCAAGTAATAAAACGATTTTATTACTTAGGATTGTAGGAAAGATATTCTATCAAATAGAATACAATATTCTATTAAACAGAATAAATGATAAACTTTTACTTAAACCTCCGAGGTGTAAGTAATTTCCATTATATAACTATTATATAAAAGAAAGATTCAAATCTCAAACTTTTCAAGATTCAGATTTTCTACCTATACATACATATATGTAATTGTAGAAATTAACGAAACCTAAATTAAAAGGATGAACTAGTGTTACTGGAGCATATCCCCAAGAGTATTGAAACTAATTCGGTAACATTCAATATCAAACGAATCAAATCATATAAGATTCGACTGCCTCCACTACTCAATTACATCAAGATGGAATCATGGAAGAATAATATTGAATATGAATTATATTCACTCAATAACCTTAGAACTAATTGCTTTAAATTCATATGTTTGATCGTATCAAAGATCTTTGAACAGTTCAAAGACATGTAATGAATTTTAAGGATAGAGTTCTCAAAAAACTTCAGATTGAATATCTTTGAGCCAGTAAAAAATGCTCAATCTGCGTTTCATCAGAACAGATTGAAAGTTCTTGATACTTTCAAGACGTTCAATATGTGTTCCTTCAGAAAAACGTAACTAAGTTATGACAATTAATAAACTAAGTTACGAAGTAAAGAAAACTATCTTAAGCAATTACAATTCATTAAACTACATACATCTTATGTATCAGTTAAATAAATCTGGTGGTCCAATGACAATCATTGGTTAAACGAGATCTTAATCACCTTTCTGAATACAATATTCATTAAACAGATAAGGACGTGTGGTGTGATCTCGTATCAAACCATCCTTTATCATACGGAATAAACATTTAATGCTTAAATGATTAAACTAATAAAACACCGTTCTAAATTATTTACTTTTACCGAATAATTTTTCTTAATGTTTATCTTTACGTCAATGACACTACTAGTTATATTTAAAATATATAACAATTGTTTATAAAGAACAAGTAACTATCCAATAGTCGCAAGTTCCAATATCAAATATCAAAACAACCGTTAACTAATATTTTAAATAACTAGACGGGAGATCTGATATCCAATACCTATAGTTGTAGTATTGTGAAAATCGATATTTTCTATACACAACTATACGCATCTCCTTTCTTTAGCTTTACTATTTGCATTCAACTATTCACAACAATTGCAAATAGCTGATTAGCAAATTGTGTCAGACACATTGCCCCTAAAGGTCATTAAAGCTAAGAAACGTCATTACTGGATAAACAAATACCTAATGGGGATTTCTTAATGCCAGTCAATAATCTCGAGATACGAACTAATTCATGTCAATTCTTACTGCATAAGAAACTATTCTCTCTAAAGTATTATATCCTAAAAAGGATATCTATCTAGATTATCTATCATGACTTAGAAACTAAGTCACTAACCATCTTGATTTTTCAAGAAAATGATTAGCATGTCCTAACCTCCCATGCCATATATTTTTTGACTCAATAATATAAGTAGAAGTTTTAGCTTTATTAATAGCAAGATTAACAGTCATTACATTTAGTTTGAAAATGACCCTCAGTGACGTATCATTTTCCTACATACATATCATTCTTAGTCATTATAAATTTATCAGAAACAAACACAAGCTTAAAACCAGCCTTACTAAGGAGAGAGCCCGAGACCAAATTCTTCTGAATATCTGGAACATGCAGTACATTCTTCAATGTAAGCTCTTTTCCGGATGTCATATTCAGAACCACTGTGCCTTGTCCAACCACCTGAGAGGTAGACGAGTTTCCCATTGTTAGATGATCGCCGCCATCGACCTTCTGATACAAGGAAAACATCTTGCTATCTGCACAGATATGACGAGTAGCCCTAGTGTCTGTTGGACAATTATGACCCATAGCATCACTATTTGTACAGAACATGGTATTGTTGTATAAATAAACTATGTGACAAAGGAAATTGCTCTTTTATCATTTGTAATTAGATTACCAAGATATGAAAATGATAAAAGTCCATATGATTATTACCAGATTAATAAGATATGAGACAATATTAATCCACTAAGGTTTAATCAATAAATATCCCTAGTCGTAGTATTATCGACACTGGACATCGATAATGCGAAATAGACTAGTATTGCACTTGTGCACGTTGTGGGAGCATAACAGCATAGTTCTCATATATTTAAGTATTGGATACTTATGCAAGTGTAATAAGAGGTTCTGTTTACCGATGGTACGGAAACAGCTTCGCTCTGGATAGACCCCTCGGAATCCCATTGGTAGCATGATTATGTGTCTATGGGAATCCGAATAAGGGTAGGTGTATTTGGTCTTAACCTGAGACTTGCATCGCTAATACTTGCAACAATCAGTATACTTATGTTTTGGTCGTCCGGGGCTTTAACAGGTTCTGTGTACGCCTCTGCTGGGTATACTGAGAATCATAGTGTATTGGGTGTGATGTCAAGATGGAAGTATCACTTCAGTCATATGGAGATGATGATCACACATGATACGGAACTGGTACTCTTGTATACTACAATTATTGGGATAATATGACAAGGTCATGATTATCCGATTATAGAGACTAGTTACTAGAGATCCGATATATGTTTCGTACGGGGCAAACACATTTCCAGCCCCAGGCCTAGCATGTGATATTTGATACTGGATCGTTATACGTAACACTACGTATACTACGCCTGACAAAGATTATATATTCATTTACAGAATATTTCTGGAGAATTGGGTAGGCACAGTGTTTTGCTAGAAGCCAACCATGTCTTGTAAATCGGTAAGGACGTGGTATTGGGTACGCACGTATTCGGATAGTCCGATAACTGTATTTACTGCCAACATATCTAGGGATCTCTTGGGTCGCTTCTCGAAGATTCACCGTTGAGATTTGACTCGAACAGAAAAATTAATCTGGGATTAATTATGAGAGAGAAAGAATTAATCTGAGATTAATTGCGTCGAGAATTTATCTGGGAATAAATTCATCGAGAAGAGAGAACGCGATTAATTTAGAATTAATCGGTAAAGTAAATTCAACAGTTAAATTAGACTTTACTGTTTAATTTATTTAATTGGGCTAAAATAATATATTAGATATATTAATTGAAATTAGATTTCAATACGGAATTAAAATTGGATTTTAATTCAAGCGAACGAATTAATTTAGAATTAATTCGCGAACGATTTCCGTAATAATTTTGCTAGGCATTATTATTTAATTAAATTAGATTTAGTTACGTTGCGACAAAAAATTCGTTTATTCAGAATAAACGAAACCAAGCCCGAAGTGTGTTGAGCGAACCACTTGAATTTTGAATTTAAAGTGGGTCTCACCAACTTACATCAACTTTTCACTATTTGTGATGGAAGTAGTTGGGAGCTTTTATGGAAACTTGTCCAACACATTTGTATTTTCTTTTTTGGAAAAATGATATACACCTTTTTGTTTTTTGACTTTTGGTAATTTGTTTTTTTGAAAACAAATGCAAAAAAACACAAAACTTATTCTCTCTCTCACAACCCTCTCATGGCCGAAACTTCATGCTTCCTTAGAGGAAATTTTTCCTTTCAATTTGTTCAAGCTAGCACTTAAAGGAGTGAATCAAGGTGATAGGGAAACTCACCCAAGTGTTGGAACACTTAAAGAAGGCTTGGAAGCTTCAACATCCATGGAAAACGTCTTGAAACCCATCCGATCAATGTAAGTTTTTCCGCAACCCTCTTTGATTTTTCGCACTTTAATCATGCTTAGTGATCTTGTGGCATGTCTTGGAGACTAACAATGGTATCAGAGCCATCCTAAGTTTGATTTGGAAATCTAGGGTTTATGGACTTTATTTGGGGTTTTTGTGTTTATAACATAATTTCTTCAAATTGAATGTTTGGTTGAGCTTGGATGATGTCTAATTGGATTTATGCATCCTTAATTTTGTGAAAAATTGATAGGATTAATTTTCCCCAATTTGTAGCCTTGGCCGAACACACCCTAGAATAGTTTCATGGTGAATTTTTGAAATTTAACTTATTGGATGTGTTGTTGGCATGAGATGTATGTTAAAAGTTGATTTAATTAGATTGTAATCAATTTGCATGATATTTTATATGCCATTGTCGTGAACCCTAAAGCATGTTGTAGAATTGATTTTGCCCCAATTTTGTGTTGGACATGAATTTGGGAATTAAGCATGATTAATTGAATTAATTAGTGTTTTGGAAGCATTCGATTAATTAATTAATTATGGTAATTACACTTGAATTGAATTAATTTGTAATTTAGAATAATAAGTTAATTTAATTTGTTGTAATTGGGCTTAATGGGCTTGGTTGGGCCAAGTTTGGTTATGATAATTGGTTGGATCCAATTGGGCCTAAAACCATTTCCATAAAGTCCAAATATGATAATTGGGCCTTTAAAATTTAATTTTGCCTAATGGGCCTAAATTGATTTTTGGCATATGGTGATTCCTAATTGGGCCTTGGCATCTTGGGTTTGACCTATAATTACCAAAGCCCATGCCTAATGAATTAATTGAAAGCCCATTGGACTTTAATTGAATAGTATCGGATTCTAAATGGGCCTTTGAGACCCATAAAGATTGGATTTGGAATACAAGTCTAAAAGGCACTATTAAAAGTGTAATTATTAATTTGGAATTAAATATGAATTAGTTTTGAATATAATTTAAATTGGATTTAAAATTATAGTTCGATATAATTCAAGAATACGTACTTTCAGTATTTATTCTTAAACGAGGTGGACTCGCGCAAATCAAATCGTTGTTTGAACATTGGATAGTCATTAATTAAAGATTAATTAATTGGATTAGATTGATTGATAACATGCTATGTGTGAATACTTGGATGTATGTATGAATAATGTATATCGGATGGATATTAGAAGGGTGATGGCAATTTTGGAAATTGTTGTAATAAATTTAGAATTTATTAATTGGACCTGCGCGTCCAGCCTATTACCTATTTTCTCATTGTATTTCTCTTCTCACCAATTCCCCTCAATGTAAATGAGGTTTCTTTAGAAGTATTATGTAATTGGGTAGAAGTATGAATAGTGCTAGCTGGGGAGAGGAAAGTGAGTGATTTGTTCTAGGAACAATTTATGAGATATCCATCTGCATATCATTATTAATTTATTTACCGCGCCTTATTATGCTTTTAGAATGCATGCTTAAGGGTGTATGATGAGACCTAATCAAAGATAATTAATTGGTTGCCAATTACGCGAAAAAACCTCAACAAATATTAAGCGATTTCATTCCATTGAATGATTCATTCTCAAGATCCAAGATTGGCACTGGTTTGTTGGCCAAAGTCAAGAGCTTTGTCCATCGCGGATGTGTTTGAATCATGAAGGCTTTGTTCCATATCGCATGTCTTGTCCAAGTTGTGATTTGTTGGCCAAAGTCAAGATCACTTCTTGTCCATCGACATCGATTACGAAGCTTTCCAAAGTCAATGGGTCACGCTTAACTAGAATCATTAAGCTTGTTGTGCCAAAGCCAAAGCTTAGTTGATTTAGAGGAAAAGGTTAGGGAATATATTGGATATATTGGATATATGTTTCGGACTTGGATGTCCACCTACTGGATCTAGGAATCGGATGGGATCCAATTGATCTTAGAAGATCTACCTAATTAAGTATCATACAACTTGTTGGCCAAAGTCAAGGTTGTGTGTTATTTAACGGGATTCTAGCCCACTAGGAAACTAGGTTTCCCGAGTACTCCACAGAGGATTAGAGGCTCGCCGAAAAATAGTGGGAGGCAAGTATTAAATTTTCAATTTCGTTTAGATACTTTCCAATACGTGCTCATTTAATTTTTTGTCATTATTTAATTGTTGTTTTAATTGAACAGTTGGACTGTATTCAAACTACTTCATTTATAGTTGATTATATAATTGGATTATAGTAATCAATATATTTGAATTTAACCAATCAAATAGTAGTTGATTATATAGTTAGACTGTAGTAATCATTATATTTGATTGTACCGAAATCGTTGATTGGATAGTTGGACTATTGGAATCAAGATAACTGAAAGATTAGCATTTAAAACATAATCCTGGGTGAAAATGTCTTTAAGCAGGTTCAATTTTCAGATTGGGAATAGAAACTCAGGATAGTCCTGGGAACCTAGAAGTTACTTTATTTGATAGAGTGACATCTCGGGCCTGAGCCCGGAGTTGAGCAAATAGTGGAGCATGAGCATTGGAAGTCTCATGGTGATGATAACTTTAGTGCTCAATCTTTTATGCTTGATGTAATGACATTTTAATTTCGTCGTCAAAACTAAGGATTGGATCCTTATACCATGATGTTGAAATTAAAGAATCTTCATAGATCTATTCTTAGATCTTAGAAGTACAAATTTCAAAAGAAGCTCTTTCGCTTGCGTATGTCAGAAGGTACATCTGTCGAGCACTAGGTGTCGTAGATGATTGCTGACATCGATCAGCTAGATTAGCTGGGCATTACCTACGTGGCCGAGACTACCAAAGATTTGATCTTATAGTCTCTACCCGAAAGCTGGGGCAGGTTCATTATGAACCAAAAGAAAACTCTTGGAGAGTTGATGGCTATACTCTAGGAGGCGAAGCCAGAGCTTCTAAAATGGGCAAAGGCAAAATCGTCACAGTCTTCTAGGAAGACAAATGACATATCCCAAGATGTTTGCCTAAACTGTGGCAAACGGAGTCACTGGAAGCGTGACTGCCATATGGACAAGGCAGACATGAAGGAAGTGAAGGCGGGGCAAGGCTCCGGCTTCAAGTATGTTTGTCATAACATGTTCACTATTAGTTTCAAAATTGGATTTTTCATACTAGATGTGGTACATAAATATATGTACTGATGTGTGGGATCTGCTGATAAGCAGAAGACTGGCTTCAGATAAGATTGACCTGCGAGTCAGAAACGGGACAAGAGTCGCTGTTTTGGCCGTAGAAATCTAAGTTTTGGAACTGCCCTTTGGGCATGTACCTAAATTAGGAAACTGTTAAAATGTACCTAGTTTGACTAGAAACATTATCTCTATATCTAAGTTTAACCCGTTGCGGGTATACCTTTATATTCTAGAACACTAAGTGTTTTGTTTATAAAGATGATATTGAGATAAAACACATTGGATGTGAATAACAGTATTTATATTTTGAATATTTACAAATCTCAAACATATAACATGACAAACAAATAGCTCAAACTGTATTAATCAGTTGAGACTTATTTATGGCATTGTTGTCTATGACACATTAACAAGACTCGTATATCCACACTTTCGAAGAGTGGATACTAGGACAGATTTGATTCTAATTCAAATGATGTCTACAAATCTAATTTATTAGGCAAAGTGCCTAAAATACCTTTTACTTGGCAAAAGTGTAAATGTCACCGATCTGTTAGCCCTCGTTCATTGTGACGTAAGTGGGCCCATGTCTAGCTAGGCTAGAGGTGGATATGAATACTTCGCAACCTTTACGGATGTGGCATCGCGTTACGGTTATGTGTATCTTATGAAACACAAGTCAGAAACTTTTGAGTAATTCAAAGAGTTTCGACACGAAGTATAAAAATAGATCGGCAAAAGTATTAAGACATTACGGTTGGACCGTAGTGGAAAACACTTGAGCAATAAGTTTCTTAGTTACTTGAAAGAGTATAGTATTCTTTCAAAGTGGACTCCTCACGGAACACCTCAATTTGACTGTGTGTCCGAATAGAGAAACCGAACTGTGTTGGACATGGTAAGGTTAATGATGAGTCGCTCTGAGCTATCAATTTGCTTCTGAGGATACACATTTAACAGTGCAATACTTATTTTGAATAAGGTTCCATGAAAATATGTTAGATAGACTTCATATTAGATATGAACAAGAAAGAAACTGGGTTTCTCATTCCTGAAGATTTAGGTATGCTGGGCATATGTTTGGATGATACCAAACTAGAACCCAAATCGGATAAGTGCATAATTAGTGGGTTATCCTAGTGAAACCAAATTATAGTACTTATAAAACTCACAAGAGAACAATATAATTGTTGCTCTCCATGCGGTTTTCCTAAGAGGAATACCTATATGCAGTGGTAAGTGGGAGAAAAGTAAAACTCAATGAAAATTGGAGTAATACTGTTCCAGGCACTAATTCCTCAATGGAACACAAACAGTTCATCATGGATGAAATTATACCACAATCTTCGAATACACAAGAACCACGTAAGTTGGAGAGAGTCAGAAAACAACATGTGAGGTATGGGTTTCTGATCTCACCTCATGTAGATGTCAATCTTATTGAGGAAAATGAACCGGCTATGTATGAGGAAGTGATACAAGGTATTGACTCCTTATTATGGCAAAGTGCCATGAAGTCCGGAATGGATTCCATGTATACCAACCAAGTTTGGACACTGGTTTATATACCGGAAGGCATTGTGCCTATTGGTACTAAATGAGTCTTCAAGGAAGAGAAACATGGATGGCAACATACAAACATACAAAGCTAGGCTTGTAGCGAAAAGGTATCGTTATCAACATTGTGTCGATTACGACGAAACCTTTTACTAGTTGCCATGATTAAATCCATTCGGATAATGCTTGCTAATGCTGCATGTTTCATTTATGAAATATGACAGCTGAACATCAAAACTGCTTTCCTTCAACGGAAACTTTTGGAGGATGTTTACAACATCCTGACGGTTTCGTCGTACCAAAACAAGCAAACAAGGTTTGCAATTTAAATCAATCCATTTAAGGATTGAAGCAAGCATTGCGTTCTTAGAACTAACGTTTTGATAAGATAATAATGGTATATGATTTAATTCAAAACAAAAATGATTCTTGTGTATATAAGAAGGTTAGTGGGAGCGCATCGACAATGATTGTCCTATATAATGATGACATATCATTTATTGGAAATGACATTCCCATAATTCAATCGGTGAAAGCTTGGCTTTCATTAAAATTCTCCATGGAATACTTGGGAGATGCAACCTTTATTTTAGGAATCAGGATCTACTGGGATAGATCTAAAAGTTGTTGGCACTCTCCGAGAACTCGTACATTTTGAAATATACGTGACCTGGTGTCTCATATGCTTTGAGCATTTAGAGTCACAAACGGGCCGATCTAGGTGATGGTCACTGGGTTGATATTAAGAACATCTTTAAGTATCTTAGACGAACTAAGGATGTTTTCTTAAACTATGGAGAAATAGAACTTGAAGTGACTGGGTTCACCGTTGCAAGTTTCTAAACCGACAAAAATGACTATAAGTCGTAATAATGGTACTATATAGTTTGAATAACATAACAGTGAGCTGGAAATCTTCCAAGCAAGATACTGTTTCCGAATAAACACAAAAAGCGGAATATTGCTGCAGCTGAGGCAGCAAAAGAAGCAATTTTGGATCTGTAAAATTCCTAATTAGATTAGGAGTAGTTTTGTTAGCAGCTGAGCTAGGCTATAGCACAGGCTAAAGAATTAATGGTCTCATCAACGATCCGAATATATACTTCAACTATTTCATCTGATTCGTCGGATCATACATCGTGGCGATGTGATGATCGAATAAATCGCATCAGATATAACCTTGCAAATCCGCTGACGAAAGCAGTTTCTCAGTAGAAGTTTGAGCGACCCGTATATAGTTCAAATGTAGGACACTTGAGTGATTGGATATAGGCCAAGTGGGAGATTGTTGGATAATTATGACCCAAAGCATCATTATTTGTACAGAACATGGTGTTGTTGTACAAATAAACTATGTGATAAAGGAAATTGCTCTTTCATCATTTGTAATTAGATTACCAAGATATGAAAATGATAAAAGTCCATATGATTAGTACCAGATTAATAAGATATGAGACAATATTAATCCACTAAGGTTTAATCATTAAATATCCCTAGTCGTAGTGTTATCGAGACTGGACATCGATAATGCGGAATAGACTAGTATTGCACTTGTGCGTGTTATGGGAGCATAACGGCATAGTTCTCATAAATTGAAGTATTGGATACTTATGCAAGTGTAATAGGAGGTTCTGTTTACCGATGGTACGGAAATAGCTTCGCTCTGGATAGACCCCTCGGAATCTCATTGGTAGTATGACTATATGTCTATGGGAATCCAAATCAGGGTAGGTGTATTTGGTCTTAACCTGAGACTTGCATCGCTAATACTTGTGACAATCAGTATACATTGGTTTTGGTCATCCGGGGCTTTAACAGGTTCTGTGTATGCCTCTTCTGGGTATACTGAGAATCGTAGTGTATTAGGTGTGATGTCAATATGGAAGTATCACTTCAGTCATATGGAGATGATGATCACGCAGGATACGGAACTGGTACTCTTGTATGCTGCAGCTATCAGGATAATATGACAAGGTCATGATTATCCGATTATAGAGACTAGTTACCAAAGAACCGATATATACTTCATACGGGGCAGACACAATTCCAGCCCCAGGCCTAGCATGTGATATCTGATACTGGATCGTTACACGCAATACTACGTATACTACGCCTGACAAAGATTACATATTCGTTTACAGAATATTTCTGGAGAATTGGGTAGGCACGGTGCTTTCCTAGAAGCCAACCATGTCTTGTAAATCGGTAAAGACGTGGTACTGGGTACGGACATATTCGGATAGTCTGATAACCGTATTTACTGCCAATATATCCATGGATCTCTTGGGTCGCTTCCCGAAGATTCCCCATTGAGATTTGACTCGAACAGAAAAATTAATCTGGGATTAATTATGAGAGAAAAAAATTAATATGGGATTAATTACGGTAATAAATTAATCTGGGATTAAATAAATGAGAAAGAATTAATCTGAGATTAATTGCGTCGAGAATTTATCTGGGAATAAATTCATCGAGAAGAGAGAACGCAATTAATTTAGAATTAATCGGTAAAGTAAATTTAACAGTTAAATTAGATTTTACTGTTTAATTTATTTAATTGGGCTAAAATAATATATTAGATATATTAATTGAAATTATATTTCAATACGGAATTAAAATTGGATTTTAATTCAAGCGAACGAATTATTTTAGAATTAATTCGCGAACGATTTCCGTAATAATTTTGCTAGGCATTATTATTTAATTAAATTAGATTTAGTTTCGTTGCGACGGAAAATTCATTTATTCGGAATAAACGTAACCAAGCCCGAAGTGTGTTGAGCGAACCACTTGAATTTTGAATTTAAAGTGGGTCCCACCAACTTACATCAACTTGTCACTATTTGTGATGGAAGTAGTTGGAGCTTTTATGGAAACTTGTCCAACACACTTTGTATTTTCTTTTTTGGAAAAATGATATACACCTTTTTATTTTTTGACTTTTGGTAATTTGTTTTTTGAAAACAAATTCAAAAAACACAAAACTTCTTCTCTCTCTCCCAACCCTCTCATGGCCGAAACTTCATGCTTCCTTGGATGAAACTTTTTCTTTCAATTTGTTCAAGCTAGCACTTAAAGGAGTGAATCAAGGTGATAGGGAAGCTCACCCAAGTGTTGGAACACTTAAAGAAGGCTTGGAAGCTTCAACATCCATGGAAAAAGTCTTGAAACTCATCCGATCAAAGTAAGTTTTTCAGCAACTCTCTTTGATTATTCGCACTTTAATCATGCTTAGTGATTTTGTGGCATGTCTTGGAGACTAACAGTGTCTGCCCACCATTCTCTCGGATTCCCAACTATAGTGGCTTCGGTTACCGTTGCTGATAGGTCCATCCCTGAGATCACATTAGTCAGCTGCTCACCTTCAATTACATGGGCCTCATTTTTTTTCTTGCCCTTGTCCTGAGTCTTCTTGTTTCTGCAGTCCTTTGCCATATGACCGCCCTTTCCACAGTTGTAGCACTTTCCCTTGAACTTCTTGTAAGCTTGGGAAGAGTCAGTTTCACTGTTCTTTCTCTTCTTGCTACCCTTTACACCCTCAACGATGTTCGCCTTAGACTCCATAGTCTTGTAGCTGGCCTTTTCAGACATCATGTTCTCCTCCTCAATCCTCAATCGAACACTAAGGTCTTCAAGGCTCATATGCTTATTCTTGTGTTTCAAATAGCTCATGAAGTCTTTCCACGATGGAGGAAACTTTTCAATAATAGTGGCAACCTGAAACGTCTCACGGAGTTTCATACCTTCATCCAGTATTTCATGAATAATCAACTGCAGTTCACCCAACTGAGACATTGCCATTCTTGAATCTACCATCTTGTAGTCCATGAACCTACCCATGACAAATTTCTTTTGTCCGACATCCTCGGTTTTATATCTCTTATCGAGAGATTCTCAGAGAACCTTCGCAGAAACCATGCTTGGTACATATTATACAGGGTATTGTCAAGTCCACCCAAAAGGTAGTTCCTGCACAAGAAGTCGCCAGACGACCATGTCTCTTCCCGCAGTTGCTTGGCTATTTCCGATTCACCCTCCACATGATCGGGAGGATCGTTGAGGTATTTAGCCAACTGCAAGGTTGTCAGGTAGAATAGCATTTTACTCTGCCACTGTTTAATGTTTGCCCCATCAAACTTCTCCGGCTTTTGTCCATGGGAGACCGGTACTGTGATGTTTCCGCTAGCCATTTGTAACTGGAAAAACCAACATGGGTCAATTAGTTTACAAAAGATAAATTGCACAACGATCAACAAATGATCTTGTTCAAAGTGATATACTAAGTAACCACTTGTTGTTCTATTGGACGGTGGTTCCAACAAAGACAAGTCCTTGAATTTCAACTAAAGATTCTTAAGAAAAATAAATAAATGAATATTCCCAAAGGACGAGGGGGGTCCGGAGTAACCACTTAAATCCCTGACCACTTAGGCTCTATCGTATTTTTGACTGAATATCCTTTAAACACTTTTTCAATAGGATCTCTTAGCAATTCAAACTCAGTATTACACTTATGATTTACAATACAATATTCGATATGTATAGATATATGTGTATGTTGTTGGACAATTATGACCCATAGCGTCACTATTTGTACAGATCATGGTGTTGTTGTACAAATTAACTATGTGACAAAGGAAATTGCTCTTTTATCATTTGTGATTAAATCACCAAGATGTATAAATGATGAAAGGTCCATATGATTAGTTCCTAGATTGAGATGATATGAGACAGTATCAATCCGCGAAGGTTTAATCATTAAATATCCTTAGTCGTAGTATTATCGAGATTGGACATCGATAATGCGGAATAGACTAGTATTACACTTGTGCGCGTTGTGAGGGCATAATGACATAGTTCTCATATATTTGGGTATAGGATACTCATGCAAGTGTAGTAGGAGGTTGTGTTTTACCGATGGTACGGAAAATAGCTTCGCTATGGATAGACCCCTCGGAATTCCATTGGTAGTATTACTATGTGTCTATGGAAGTCTGAATCAGGGTAGGTGTATTTGGTCTTAACCTGAGACTTGCACCGCTAATACTTACGACAATCAATGTACTTTGATTTTGGTCGTCCAGGGCTTTAACAGGTTATGTGTACGCCTCTTCTGGGTATATTGAGAATCGTAGTGTATTGGGTGTGATGTCGAGATGGAAGTATCACTCCAGTAATAGTGGAGATGATGATCACGTAGGATACGGAACTCGTTCTCTTATATGCTGCAGCTATCGGGATATTATGACTAGGTCATGTTTATCTAATTAAAGAGACTAGTTACCAGAGATCCGATATGTGCTTCGTACGGGGCATACACATTTCCAGCCCCAGGCCTTGCACGTGACATCCGATACTGGATTGAAATACGCAATACTACGTATACTACGCCTGATATAGATCACATATTCCTGTAAGGATATTTCTGGAGAATTGGGTAGGCATGGGGCTTTGCTAGAAGCCAACCTTGTCTTGTAAATCGGTACAAACGTAGTACTAGGTACTTACGTGTTCGGATAGTCCGACGACTGGATTTACTGCCAACATATCTGGGGATCTCATTGGTCGCTTCCCGAAGATTCGCCGATGACGTATGACTCGCACTTTATTAATCTAGGATTAATTAGTAGAGAGAGAAAATTAATCAGAGATTAATTACAGAGATATTTTATCTGGGATAAAATATCAATTAAAGAGAGAAAACGATTAATTTGGAATTAATCGATAAAATAATATATTCGATATATTATACGAAATTGGATTTCGACGTGGAATTAAATTTAGAATTTAATTCAGGCGAACGAGTTAAATTAGAATTAATTCGTTAGCGACGTAAATAGTGATTTTTCTAGGCATAATTATTTAATTACGTCGCAACGGAAAATTTGTTAATTTGGAATTAGTGAACCCGAGCCCAGGAGTGTTTGCGGGCGCACTCACATTGCGAATTTAAGCGCGGCCAACAAGTCACATCAAGCGTCAAATCATTAGTCACATCAAGCATCAAATCACATGTCACTTTGAGTGATGTGACAACTTGTCACTTGATTGATTGATGGAGGTGGTTGGCTTTAATTGCCTTTGACTTTTGGAAAGCAAATAAGGAAAATGAATTTTGAAATTCAATTAGTGTATTAGATACACATTTACCACCAACCAACACAACCTTCTCTCTTCTCTTTCTTCTTCCATCTCTCTTGCCCAAGTGGCTGCATCTTCTTCTTTTGTTTTCTGCACTGCCGAGACATAAAGGAGAAACAATTGAGGATTTGTTGCAAATTTTCACGGAGTACTAGCACACTTTAGAGTCATGCGAAGGTGATAGGGAAACCGCACTTGTGAGCATGGAATCCCACAAAGCTTGGAGCTTAATGGATCACCATTGCCGAATTCTTGGAGGACAAAAACAGCAGTAAAACTGTGAGCTTCAAAGGGCTTAAAGAGTTTTTGTTGTTCGTCGCATTGCTCAACCGCTCAATGTAAGTATTCCGCAACTTCTTCCTGTATTCACATGTATGTTTCATTGCTTTAATCGATCCTCGGGACCGTAGAAACCCAACAATGGTATCAGAGCGAAGTTGAGTGAAACTTGAATTTAGGGTTAAAATTGGGTAAATTGAATTTGAGCATGATTTGTTAAATTACTTGATTTAGTATGCTTAAATGATGTTTAATTGAAGTTGTATTGGATCAATTTCATGAAAAATGGATTGGATCAATTTTTCCCCTTTTGTTGACTTGGCCGAATCATATGAGCCCTAAATGTCTTGGTGATTTTTTGTTTTTGATCATTGGATGAGTTGGAAAACAATTGGGTAATATTGAATTGGATTTAATTGGATTGAATTCGAATTGGACATAAATTAACCCTAATTGCCGAGACAATGTAGCATGAAATGGGTTTGATTTTTGATTAAAATGTGTTGGACATGTTTTGTTGATAATGAGCATAATTAATTAGGCTAATTGATGTTTTGGAAATATTGATTTGGGTAATTAATTATGGCAATACACTTTGAATAATTAAATTGTGAAATTGGAATTTTGGAATTTAATTATGTTGGGCCTATTTTGGAAATTGGGCTTTAAAGGTTGTAATTGGGCTTAATGGGCTTGGTTGTACCAAGATTGGTTTAGGATAAATTGGTTGGATCCAATTGGGTCCAAAACCATATCCATAAAGTCCAATTATGACTTAATGGACCTTTAATATTATAATTGGGCCTAATGGGCCTAAATTGGTTTCTAGGCATATAAGGGTGATTCTTTAAATGGGCTTTAGTCTTTGGGTTTGACCCAAGTTGACCAAAATCCATGCCTTAAGAAATTAATTAAAAGCTCATTGGACTTTAATTAAATTAGCATTGGATGTTAATCGGGCTTTGAGACCCGTAACGATTAGATTTGGAATCTAAGTCGTAAAGGTACATTAATAAAGTGTAAACATTTAATTTGGAATTAAATAAATGAGTTAGTATTAAATACAAATTAAATTGGATTTAATGTTGTAGTTTAATTTAATTCAAGAATTCGTACTTTCAGTACTTATTCGCAAAACGAGTTGGACTCGCACAAAATCAAATCGTTGTTTGAACATTGGATGATCATTAATTATCAGATTAATTAATTGGATTAGATTGATTGATAACATGCTTGTGTGAATACATGGTTGCGATGCATGAATACTGTATATCAGATGGATATTAGATGGGTGGGGCAATTTTGGAAATTGTTGTAATAAATTTAGAATTTATTAATTGGACCTGCGTGTCCAGCCTATTACCTCCTTACTCTTTGTATTTCTTTTCTCACCTATTCCCCTCAATGTAAATGAGGTTTCTTTAGAAGTGTTATGTAACGGGTATAAGTAATACATGTGCTAGCGGGAGAGAGGAAATGGAGAGATTTGATCTAGGATCAATGTGTTAAATATCCATCTGCATATCATTATTATTTATTTATTTTTACGCACCTTATTATGTGTTTAGAATGCATGTTTAAGGGTGTATGATGATGAGATGGTGTATTAACAAAGATAATAAATTGGTTTCCAATTGCACTCGAAAAACCCTCAACATCATATTAAGCGTTTTTCCTTCCATTGAGTGATTCTTACTCAAGATCCAAGACTGGCATTGGTTTGTTGGCCATATTCAAGGCCTTTGTCCATCGTGGATGTGTTTGAATCATGAGAGCTTTGTTCCATATTGGTGTCTTGTCCCAGTTGTGATTTGTTGGCCAAAGTCAAGATCACTTCTTGTCCATCGACATTGATTACGAAGCTTTCCATGGTCAATGGGTTCCGCTTAACTGGGATCACTAAGTTTTTTGTGCCAAAGCCAAGGCTTAGTTGATTCAGAGGAAAAAGGTTAGGCAATAAATTGGATATATTAGCATATATAAGATATATGTTTCGGACTTGGATGTCCCCCTACTGGATCTAGGAATTGGATTGGATCCAATTGATCTTAGAGATCTACCTAGTTAATTATCATACAATTTGTTGGCCAAAGTCAAGATTGTGTGTTATTTAACGGCATCCTAGCCCACTAGGAAACAAGGTTTCCCGAGTACTCAACAGAGGGTTAGAGGCTCGCCGAAAAATAGTGGGAGGCAAGTATTAAATTTTCAATATTCGTTTAGTTACTTTCCATACGCGCTCATTTCAAATATTTCGTCAAATAAATTATTTATTAGTTGGACTAATATTTAATGTTGTTTTAATTAAATAGTTGGACTTTATTCAAACTAATTTCAATTAATAGTTGATTTTATAATTGGATTATAGTAATCAATATAATTGAATTTAATCAATTAAATTATAGTTGATTATATAGTTGGACTATAGTAATCATTATAATAAATTGTACCTAAAATCGTTGATTAAATAGTTGGACTATTAGAATCAAGATAATTGAAAGATTAATGTTTAAAACATAATCCTGGGGAAAATGTCTTTAAACGACTTTAATTTTCAAATTGGGAATAAAATTTCAGGATGGTCCTGGAAACTAATAAGTTACTTTATTTGATAAAATAACATATTAGGCCTAAGCCCGAGTTAAGCAAATAGTAGAGCATGATATTTGGAATATTCATGTGATGATAACTTTAGTGCTTAATCCAAAATAGACTCCTTAATTTCTTAATCAGAACTAAGGATTAGATCCTTAAAGTATGTTAATGAAATTGAAGGATCTTCATAGATCTATTCTTAGATCTTAGAAGTGCTAAATTGCAATAGTAAACTCTTGGAGAGTTAATGGCTATACTCAAGGAGTCAAAGCCAAAGTTTGCAATATGGCAAGAAGCGCAAGGCGCACCTTACTTCGATATTCTAGAAGGCCAAGGCTTGGCCAAATGCTTCTGGAGTGTGGAAAAAGGGCAAAGGCAAAATCATTATAATCTTCTGGGAAGACAAATGACATATCCCAAAATGTCTGCCTAAATTGTGGCAAACGGGGACACGGAAGCATGACTGCCGTATGGACAAGGCAGACATGAAGGAATAGAAGAGGGGCAAGGCTCCGGCTTCAAATATGTTAGTCATAAATATGTTCACTACTAATATTAAAATTGGATTTTAGATACTAAGTGTGGTACATAAATATGTACTGATGTGCAGAATCTGCTATGAGCAGGATACTGACTTCAATTGAGATTAATCTGCGAATCAGAAACGGGATGAAAGTCGCTGTTTTAACCGTAGATACCTAAGTTTAGGAACTACCCTTCGGTGTGTACTTAAATTAGGAAACTGTTAGAATGTAACTAGTTTGACTAGAAACATTATCTCTATATCAGGGTTTAACCCGTTACGGGCGTACCTTTATATTCTATAAAACTAAAGTGTTTTATTTTATAAAGATGATATTGAGATAAACACATTAGATGTGAATAACAGTATTTATATTTTGAATATAAATAAATCTCAAACATATAACATGACAAACAAATAGCTCGAACTGAATTAATCAGTTGAAACTTTATTGTGGCATTGTTGTCTAGGTTACAATTAAACAAGACTCGTATATCCACACTTTCGAAGAGTGGGTACTAGGACGGATTTGATTCCAATCAAATAAAGTCTACGAATCTAGTTTATTGGGCAAAGTGCCTAAAACACCTTTTTACTTGGTAAAAGTGCAAATGCCAACGATCTGTTAGCCCTGGTTCATAGTGACGTAGGTGGGCCCACATCTAGCTACGCTAGATGTGGATATGAATATTTCGTGACCTTTACGGATGTGGCATCGCGTTATGGTTATATGTTTCCTTTGAAACACGAATCAGAAACTTTTAGAGTTTCGACACGAAAAAGACAAACAGATCGGCTGAAGTGTAAAACCATCACGGTTGGACCGTGATGAAAATACTTAAGCAATAAGTTTCTTATATACTTGAAAGAGTATAGTATTCTTTCAATGAGGACTCCTCCAGGAACACGTCAATTGACGGTGTGTCTGAACGGAAAAACCGAATTTTGTTAGACATGATAAGGTTAATCATGAGTCGCTCTGAGCTACCATTTCCTTCAAAGGATACGCATAAACAGTGCAGAACTTATTTTGAATAAGGTTCCATAAAAATCTGTTTGACAGACTTCATATTAAATATGAACAGGAAATAAACCGGGTTTTCTCATTCCTGAAGATTTGGGTATGTTGGGCATATGTTTGGATGATACCAAACTAAAACCCAAATCGGATAAGTGCCTAATAATGGTTCTCCTAGGGAGACTGTAGGCATTGCATTTTTGCATGTGAAACCCGATGATGAGTCTCAGTTGGAGGCACTACCTTTTAAGTCACGGAAGTCGCGAGAAACAGATATCGGAAGGGGAAATTCAGGATGAGTATGCTATCAGAGTCGTTTCACATGTTCACTGTTTTCGTTCGTGCTGCGTTCTTAAACGCGTTCGAACGTCAGGCAGATTGCGAGCGTTCGTTTCGCGTTCAAATTGGCGTTCGAAAGGTATCGGTATTTCTGGTTTTGCTGTTAGCCTCATGACCCAAGCCCATTTAGC
>SKCR01055131.1:0-61185 GCA_019454045.1 Zanthoxylum bungeanum | reverse complement strand
TCGGGCGTACGAGTTAATTTAGAATTAATTCGTAAGCGACGTAAATAATAATTTCGCTAGGAGCGATTATTTATTTAAATCTGATTTAATTAACGTCGCGACGCTAGCTCGTATTTCGGAAATATCGAACCCGAACGCGTGAGTGGACGTGGCCCACTTTCATTGGGAAACGTGTGGGGCCCACATGACACTTGTCATTGATATGGCATTGCATGTTAATAGTGTACAAAACACTCTAAGGCATTGCATGGTGATAGTGTGCATTTCACTCAAAGGCATTGCATGGAGTTTGAGTGTTTGACACTCTAAGCCATTGCATGGTTTATGTCATAGATTTATTATTAATTTAATAAATTATAACATAAATATAAATTGATTTTTGGTAATACAAAGATTAATTCAATCAAGACATTTCACAAAAACTCTCTCTTCTCTCTCAAATTGCCGTGAACACCATTGTCAAGGGCAAGGAAGATTTGATCTTCCACTTCTCCATTTTTGCTAGCACAAGCAAGGGATCAAAAGAGGTGATAGGGAAACCATCAAAGAGCTTGGAATACAAAAGCTTGGAGCTTCAAGTCTTCTTCCTCCTCTTGGCCGAATCCTCCACCACTTGGAGCTTCTACCATTTGATCTTCTACTTCATCACAAGGCATTGTAAGTATGATTCCGCCATACTTCATGTTTATATATATTCTTTATAGTATTTCACATGCTTAATCTTTGTTTGGGACATATTATAGAATCCAACAGTGTTCTGTGAAGAGTCCACTATGAAAGAATACTATACCCTTTCACTAGTCAAGAAACTTATTGCTTAAGTATTTTCCACACGGTCTAACCGTGACGGTATAATACTTTAGCCGGTCTGTCTATCTACTTCGTGTCGAACTCAAAAGTTTTCCTATTTATGTTTCGAAAGAAACACATAACCGTAACGTGATGCCACATCCGTAAGGGTTACGAAGTATTCATATCCATCTCTAGCCTAGCTAGACATGCGCCCACTTATGTCACTATGAACGAGGGCTAACAGATTGGTGGCACTTACACTTTTACCAAGTAAAAGGTATTTTAGGCACTTTGCCTAATTAAACTAGATTCGTAAACATCATTTGAATTAGAATCAAATCCGTCCTAGTACCCACTCTTCAAAGTGTGGATATACGAGTCTTGTTTAATGTGTCCCAGACAACTATGCCACAAATAAGTCTCATCTGATTAAATCAGTTTGTGCTACTTGTTTGTCATATTATATGTTTGAGATTTGTTTATATTCAAAATATAAATACTGTTATTTACATCTAATGTGTTTATCTCAATATCATCTTTATAAAATAAAACACTTTAGTGTTCTAGAATATAAATGTATACCCGCAATGGGTTAAACCCTGATATAGAGATAATGTTTCTCATCACTCAATGAATAGTAACAAACATCTCATCACCCAAAGTGATGTGACTATATCACAAGAATGACTGATGATGTGATGCGTGATGTGACTTGTGGGCCCCACTTGATTCGAAATACAAGTGGGCCCGTAAACACTCCCGGGCTCGGGTTCACAAATTCCGGATCAACAAATTTTCCGTTGCGACGTAATTAAATCAAATTTAATTAAATAATTATGCATAGCAAAATTACTATTCACGTCGCTAGCGAATTAATTCTAAATTAACTCGTTCGCCTGAATTAAAATCCAATTTTAATTCCGCGTCGAAATCTAATTTCGATTAATATATCAAATATATTATTTTATTGATTAATTCCAAATTAATCGTTCTCTCTCTTTAAATAGTATTTTATCCAAGATAAAATATCTCCGTAATTAATGCTAGATTAATTTTCTCTCTCATCAAATTAATCACAGATTAATAATGTGCGAGTCATACGTCATCGGTGAATCTTCGGGAAGCGACCCATGAGATCCCTGGATATATTGGCAGTAAATCCGGTTATCGGACTATCTGAACATGTACGTACTTAGTACTATATTTTTATCGATTTACGAGACATGGTAGGCTTATAGTAAAACACCGTGCCTACCAAATTCTCCAAAAATATTCTTAAATGAATATTGTAATCTTTGTCAGGCGTAGTATACGAAGTATTGTGTATTGCGATCCAGTATTAGATGTCACATGCTAGGCGTGGGGCTGGAATTGTGTCTGTCCCGTACGATGCACATATCGGATCTCTGGTAACTAGTCTCTATAATCAGATTATTATGACCTTGTCATATTATCCCGATAGCTGTAGCATAAAAGAGTACCAGTTCCGTATCCTACGTGATCATCATCTCCACTATGACTGAAGTGATACGTCCGTCTAGACATCACACCCAATACACTACGATTCTTAGTATACCCAGAAGAGGCGTACACAGAACCTGTTAAAGCCCTGGACGAGCAAAACCAAAGTATATTGATTGTCGCAAGTATTAGCGGTGCAAGTCTCAAGTTAAAACCAAATACACCTACCCTGAAGCGGACTCCCATAAACACATAGACATACTACCAATGGGTTTCTGCGGGGTCTATCCAGAGCGAAGCTGTTTCCGTACCATCGATAAACACAACCTTCTATCACACTTGCATAAGTATCCAATACTTAAATATATGAGAATTATGCCGTTATGCTCCCACAACTCGCACAAGTGTAATACTAGTCTATTCCGCATTATCGATGTCCAATCTCGATAATACTACGACTAAGGATCATTTAATGATTAAAACTTCATGGATTGATACTGTCTCATATCATCTCAATTCGGAACTAATCATTTGGACTTTTATCATTTATATATCTTGCTAATCCAATTACAAATGATAAAATAGCAATTTCCTTTGTCACATAGTTAATTTGTACAACAACACCATGATCTGTACAAATAGTGATGTTATGGGTCATAATTGTCCAACAGTAAAGGTCTATCACACATAAAGCTTGTTTAAGCCACAAGTCACCAAAAACTAACAACTTCCATTAAGCAAAAGTTTGATAAAGTTGACTAGGTGATGTGACTTGTGGGCCCCACTATAAATTCAAAAATTGAGTGGGCCCGTAAAACACATATCGGGCTCGGATTCGTTAATTCTTAATTAACGAATTTTTCGTTACGACTTAATTAGATCAAATTTAATTAAATAATGATGCCTCGTAAAGTTATTACGAAAGTCGCTCGTGAATTAATTCTAAATTAATTCATTCACTCGAATTAAAATCCAATTTTAATTCCGCTATGAAATCTAATTTCATTTAATATATCAGATATATTATTTTAATCGATTAATTTCAATTTTATCTCAGATAAATTCTCGCTGTAATTAATTCTAGATTTATTTTCTATCTCTTATAATTAATCTCATATTAATTCTGTTCAAGTCATACGTCATCGGTGAATCTTTGGGAAGCGACCCATGAGATCCCTGGATATGTTGGTAGTAAATCCAGTCATCAGACTATTCGAACATGTGCGTACCTGGTACCACGTTCTTACCGATTTACAAGACATGGTTGCCTTCTAGCAAAGCACCGTACCTACCCAATTCTCCTGAAATATTCTTTTAGGAATATATAATCTATGTCAGGCGTAGTATACGTAATATTACATATTACGATCCAGTATCGGATGTCACATGTTAGGCCTGGGGCTGGAATAGTGTATGCCTCGTACGAAGCATATATTGGATCATTAGAAACTAGTCTCTTTAATCGGATAATCATGACCTTGTCATATTATCCCGATAGTTGCAACATAATCGAGTACCAGTTCTGTATCCTAGTGTGATCATCATCTCCATATAACTGAAGTGATACTTCCATCTCGACATCACACCCAATACACTACGATTCTTAATAAACCCAGTAGAGGCGTACACAGAACTTGTTAAACCCCCGGATGACCAAAACCAAAGCGTACTGATTATCGCAAGTATTAGCGATGTAACTCTCAGGTTAAGACCAAATACAACTACCCTGATTCGGATTCCCATAGACACATAGTCATACAACCAATGGTATTCCGAGGGTTCTATCCAGAGCAAAGCTGCTTCCGTACCATCGACAAACACAACCTCATATCACACTTGCATAAGTATCCAATACTTAAATATATGAGAACTATGCAGTTACGCTTCAATAACACGCACAAGTGCAATACTAGTCTATTCTGCATTATCGATATTCAGTCTCGATAATACTACGACTAGAGATATTTAATGATTAAACCTTTGTGGATTAATATTGTCTCATATCTTATTAATCCGGAACTAATCATAAGGACTTTTATCATTTATATATTCAAGTAATCTAATTACAAAATGATAAAATAGCAATTTCCTTTGGTACATAGTTAATTTGTACGAAAACTACAATGTCTTTTAAAAATAGTGACGTTATTGGTCATAATTGTCAACAATCTCCCACTTGACCTATAACCAATCACTAAAGTATCTAACATCTGAACTATGTACATGTCGCTCAAACTTTTGCTGAGGAATAGCTTTCGTCGGCGGATCTGCAATGTTGTCATCTAATATGACCTTCTCGATCTTCACATCGCCACGATGTATGATCTCACGAATCAGATGCAAATGTCGAGGAAAATGCTTGGATCGTTGAAGAGACCGCGGTTCCTTAGCCTGTGCTATAGCCCTGTTATCGTCACAATACAATGGAACGGGCTCAGCTGCTAACGGAACTACTCCTAATCCAATTAGGAATTTACGGATCCAAACTGCCTCTTTTGCTGCTTTAGCTGCAGCAATATATTCTGTTTCTGTTGTTGAATTGGCAACAGTCTCTTGCTTAGAAGATTTCTAGCTTACTGCTCCGTTGTTCAAACAAAAAATATACTCGGATTACGACTTACAATCGTCTTTATCGATTTGGAAACTTGCATCGGTATACCATGTTACCTCAAGTTCTCTATCTCCAAAGATTAAGAAAGCATCCTTAGTTAGTCTAAGATACTTAAGGATGTTCTTAACCGCCATCCAATGACCATCGCCTGGATCGGCTTGATAGGGACTACACATTCTTAAAGCATATGAGACATCAGGTCGCGTACATATCATGGCATACATGATCGATTCAACTGGCAAGTGAACGGGATCCGACTCATTTTGTCTCTCTCATCTTGAGTTTTAGGACACATGTACTTAGATAGAGTGACGCCATGTGACACTAGCAACAGTCCCATTTTAGACTGTTCCATGTTGAATCTATTTAACACTTTGTCAATATATGTGCTCTAGGAGAGTCCAAGCAGCTTTCTAGATCTATCTTGGTAGATCGTTTTTCCTAGAATAAAGGCTGCTTCTCCCAGATCCTTCATGGGGAATTTTATTGAAAGCCAAGCTTTCATCGATTGTAGCATGAGAATGTCATTGCCAATAAGCAATACATCATTTACGTAAAGGGTAATGAATGTCAGTGCGCTCCCACTAACTTTCCTATATACACAAGGATTATCCTCATTTTAAATGAAATCATATTCTTTTATGATCTTATCAAAACATTGGTTCCAAGAACACGATGCTTGCTTCAATCCATAAATGGATTGATTTAACTTGAAAACCTTGTTTGCATGTTTTGGTACGACAAAACCGTCATGCTGTTGCATATAAACATCCTCCAAAAGGTTTCCGTTAAGGAAAAAATTGATTTTGACGCCCATCTGCCATATTTCATAATCTAAATATGCAGGAATAGCAAGCATTATCTGAATGGATTTAATCATGGAAACAAGTGAAAACGTTTCATCGTAATCGACACCATATCCTTGACGATACCCTTTCGCTACAAGCCTAGCTTTGTACGTTTGTATGTTGCCATCCATGTCGGTCTTCTTCTTGAAGACCCATTTGCAACCAATAGGCTTTACGCCTTCAGGTGCATCAACCAGTGTCCAAACTTGGTTGGTGTACATGGAATCCATTTCGGACTTTATGGCATCTCGCTATAAAACGGAGTCGATATCTTGTATCGCTTCCTCATACGTAGCCGGTTCGTCTTCCTAAATAAGATTAATATCCGCATGAGGCGAGATCAGAAACCCATACCTCTCAGGTTATTTTCTGACTCTCTCCGACCTACTAATGAGTGGTAAATCTATCACTATTTCCCACTCACTTAACCTAATATTTTGTATAGTTTCTTGGGTTTTGTGAATATTTTGATGTGTTTTGTGTTATTTTGTAGATAAATAAAGATTCAGGACATTCTGGAGGTGATTTGGGGCAAACCAGGAAAAATTGACAAAAAAAGGGCATTTTGGTAATTTTTGGTGTCGCGACGCCCAAGCCCTAAGCATCGCGACGTCTAACGTGAGCCGTGTCTTCGTTAACGTGTGCCGTGCCACGTGTCATCATCCTACGATGCCGACAATCACCTTTGCCACGTGTGCCACGTGGCATCCTACGTGTCTCCATGTCATCAGCCACGTTAGCAAGTCAACATTGCCACGTGTCGTGCCACATCATCATCAGCCAATCACGTGTCGCAATCCTATGGTGCCGACAATCGATTTCGCCACGTGTCGCCACGTCAACATCATAATTGAGCTCTCAGCCGCCTCTTATCTGAATCGCCACGTGTCAAGCCGAGAGCATGCCACGAATCACTGTTCCAGCGTCGCGACGCCCAAGCTCTTGGCATCGCGACGCCCGAAGCCTACCCGCGCCTATAAATTCAGCTTCAAATTTCAAAATTTGTGGCACCACTCTCTCTCATCTCTTTGATGTAAAGAGAGAGTTTCTCTCTCTACTTTCTTTTAATTTTTAGTTTTTTTTAGTTTTTAGTTTTGTAATTAATTTTAATTACGTTTTGTTATAATAGTAATTTACTTTTTACATTTTACTTTTTACAGTTTTACTATTCACTAGGAGGAGGTTACTTCCCCAGCTAGGGTGAAAGGTAATTCTTTTACTGTTACTATTTAGATTAATCTTTCTTAAAAATAATATATTCACTATTTAAAATATTGACTTAAAAAGGATACCGCTATATTGGTCGGTTGGTAAATTAATTTTAATCTGGTTTAAACCTGACTAATCAAGGATACCGGCAGATTGGTCGGTTGGTAATTTAATTTTGGTTCCGCCTTTATGGCTGGTTTATGGACAAATATTACCGCTTTAGTGGCTGGTTGGACTAAATTTGACTTAATCATGATACCGCCAGACTGGTCGGTTGGTAATATTATCACAAGTTTATATATTATTTTATGGGAGACATCTAAATTAGTAGTAGTAAAAGTAATTCCTTTTACCTTAGCATTTTATTTTATTTTACTTTTCAGTTTTTACTTTATGTCTTTTATTTTTCAGCATTTTTATTTTTTTGTCTTTTACTTTTAAGTCTTTACTAGCCCTAGTTATGTTTTAGTTATCTGGGGTTGTGATGAATTCTAATATCACCGGTTTATAAGGAGTTATTTTATAGTTTGGGTAATTTAAAGGTTTACTTATTAAGTCTTAAGCTTAATGCTTCTTGTTGTCTGATCACCAATAAGATTGATGTGGCAAATCTAAAATGAACTAGACATAGGGATTTTAGGTTTCAACCTTAGATTTAATAGCCCACGATCTTCCTTGAGGATAGATAACCCTTTAATAGATTTCCTTACGGGATAGGAATATACCTGTCGGGCGGGGGTAGCCATAATTGGAAATTAAACTTAATGAAACTAGATAATTTGGTTGACATAGACATATGGTTCAATTGGGTTAAAATGGGTATTTGCGTCTGACCATCGACAGAGGCTTTTGCATAATTTAGTGTTTCAGGTTAGTAAACTGATTTATTAGACAAACATAAAATAATTACTTCATCTTTTAAAAGATATTAGAATGATTTACAACCCTAGATTTTTATATCTTTTGTTATTTTCCTTAGTATTTTCTTTTGTTTATTTTATTTATTTTAATTAAGGAAAACCACATTCAACCAATCAAACAATCATTCTCTTCTCCATTCAATTAGATATCTGTAAATAAATAGATTCAATAATTAATAACAACAGTAGGAATTACGTCCTCGTGGGATCGATATTTTTATACTACTTGAACGATACGTGCGCTTGCGTTATACGTGTGTGTTTACGCTAGTCAAGTTTTTGGCGCCGTTGTCGGGGACCTATTTTTCTTGAGTTATTAATTTTGAAGCTATCCAATTTACTTGTATCTAATTTTCTTTATTTGTAATTTTTATTTTCTTTATTGTATTTTCAGGTGATTAAAAAATGGAACATTATTGGGAGACTGAGAAATCACGAGTCTTACAAGAAGATACACCCCAAATCTGGGAGCAACAGTCCGGTTTTCTGAGGCCTGTTGTCCAACCCAACAACTATCACTGGATGCCAGAAACAAGCAATACCACATTTGCTCAACAGAACGAAATGAGGAGATGTGTAATTTGTGATGGTAACCACTCAAGCGATCAATGTATTTACCTTTCAGAGTGGCAGAATTATTGGAATCATTCAAGGTACGAAGAATCATCACATTTTCCATCTTATCCACCATCTACATATGATCTTCATCAACAACTAGAACCATCAGAGGAAGATCAGTTGCTTCACATACTCAAAGATTGGTTCGAGGAACGGGAAGCTCAATTTGATGCACAAATTCAAAGTCAAGCAGTGTCTATACAAAGAATGACAGATCAAGTTAGACAATTAACAGAGAACCTGAATCACATATCTCACGGAGCAAATTCAAATACTACTGAAGAAGCCTTTCAATATCCTGAGATTCATCATGACATCATAACAAAGGATGAGGCTGAGCAGTATCAAGAATCTGAGGTATCAGTTCCGGAGCCTGAACCAACAAAGACTCAATTTGATTTTTATTATTCTGACTCTGACGAGGACAAAGAAGCTGAGCTGTTTATACCAATTGCACCAACAAATGAAGATCAAACTTTCAATCCTCAAAATGAAGATTTTGGAGCATCATTTACCATGATGTTTGATGAAGATCTACCTGAACCATTCATTCCAGTCGTATCAGAGGATGAAGACCGAATGTCAGAAACATCTTCACATCCTCACGTTGATACTTATGGAGTATGCATTTCACATATGACAGATGAAGAACTGAACGAGGAAATTTGAAAATTCATCTGTAAAGAAAAGGTGGAGCAAGAAGCAGTGTAAATGGAGGAGCAAATGTCTAAACTTATGAAAGATCCAGAACATTCAGGAGAAACATCACTGTTTTGGGGAGTGCAAATCAAAGATATCGCCCAAAATCTTGACAGAATGGAACTCCCATTCCAAGTCAAGCACCATACGAGACCTCCTGATTTTCTTTCTTTCTTTGCAGGAACCACTGGAATAATAAGGACTAAAAAGGTGGCACGAACACTGAATGAGACAAAACTATTTTTGCCACTTTATCGTTGGAAGAGACCATTCAAAAGCAACATTCACGGGATTGTCTTTAATCGGACATCCAAAACGACATTGAAACCTCCTTAACAGATGAATTTCATTCACGTCTGGCTGAAGACGAAAAATTTAGCGCTAGTAGGGAGGTAACCCATGCAATTTGTTGTAATTTGTTTTCATATTTTGTGTGTTAGTTATGCAGGAAAAATAAAAACGAAATTTTTTTTAGGACAAAACAAGCCAGTGCAAGCGGGATTTTCATAAACACTTGACAAAATCACGAAGATACAAAGTCAATACAGAAGAGACGGCCGAGTAAGAAGTCACCTCTTGAGACGCGTCCCTATGGATTAATCCGTCGCAAGACATGGTTTTGCAAAAAAAAAAAAAATTCCCGCGTCAAAAACCCTAATTGATCGAGTGTCGCGACACCAGGCAACATCCGACGTCGCGACGCTCAATTGATTACAGAACACAAAGACAGAAGTGCCGAACATAACAGATTCACTCCATCATCTTCTTCATCAAACAACAAAACCAGAAACGAGGGAATTGATCACAAAAACATCCACCAAAACCAACCACCACCGTGAAGACCAAACCATTACCGTGAGGACCGAACACTGCCAAGGCCGAACCATACAACCCCAGCCGAGACTACCGTCCTCAACCACCGACCACACAAAGCCGAAACTCACTTCCACAATACCAAATCACCACCAACCCGAGCATTATTATTACCCACTTTGCCGAACCGAGCACCTCCATTTCTACAAGCCGTGAGTTACGCAACTCGCCGATCAGATCCATCACCGCGACAGCCAAGCCAGCCGACCACCACCATCGCAAGCACCACAACCGAACCACTTTCAAACCAAGCACAACCCCAAACCATGAGAGTCAACGGAGCCGAAACCTCCACAGCCACTGCTGAATATCTCGTCTGAACCGAGCCTGCACCTAAGCCGAAACCTTGCCAAATCAGATCTGGGTTTTCCAAAATTATTATCGCTAAATTTGGGTAATTAATCTTTGATTTCAGTTGTGATTGATTAAAATTTGTGGAAGTGTTGATTGATTATTTGATTCGTAGTCGTGCGGGCGAAGAGTTAAATTGGGGTGTTTGTGGCCTTTGAGATAGATTTAGGTTGTGTTGGATAATCAGAAATTTAGGGGAGACTCTGCCGGATTTTCTGAAAAATGACGAAGAGGGCCAGGGATTCGACATCAGCAGAACCGGATTTTGATCGATTCAAATTTGATTCAGCGGCTGCAGAACAGCGCTACGAGAGGGGGATGAGAAATAAGGTCGGAATCATCGAGAGGGGCTTTGAGATTACCCCTGGGTTATTTTCGGACATAGACAGGATGATTACCGACCGACATTGGTAGAAACTTTGCCAGCAACCCAAACCAGCAAGCATTACAGTTGTTCGAGAGTTTTACGCGAATGCTGATCAGCATGTCGCTTATCAGGTTATGGTGAGAGGGAGACAGGTTGCTTTTGACTCGGTGACGATCAATAAATTTTATGGGATCCCGGAAATGAAGGTGGATGATTATACTGCTATGAGGAATGAGATTAAAGTCTCACAGTTGGCAGATGTGATATGTATCCCCAATGCTACCTAAGAGATGAGCAGCAGTGGGGAATACATGAAGATGAGCTCCAGGTTCCTCAAGCCAGCTGCGAGGGTATGGTTTCACTTCCTCATGAGATCACTTATTCTAGGTACCCACATCACTTTTGTCACCAGTGAGAGGATGGTTCTGTTATACTGCTTGATAAAGGGGCTATCCACTGACGTGGGAGTACTGATTTCTAGAAACATTGCCTGGGCTGCTACTCAATCACAAGCTGGACTATATTACCCCTACCTGATGACTTCACTATGCACTTTGGGGATGGTTCCATTTGAGCCGCAAGAAGAACCCATGTAGCCAATGACAGCTCTGACTCCCCGGTAGATACAGCAGCTCCGAGCAAAGAGGCAGTTACCTGCCAGACCATCTTCATCAGCACCTGCAGCTCTCACAGCTACGCAGAGTAGCACAGTCTCGCACCATACCTGAGAGAGTCGCCAGATTGGAATCACAGCAAGGATATATGGTTTAACTGCTCCAACAAATTGCATTGCACGTGGGAATCCAAGAGGATCAGTTGCCACCATATCCACCGGCAGACAGCGACGAGGAGGAAACTGACGCATAAACTAGGTACCATTGTTCCTACCTTTTGTTTATGTTTTGAACGCATTGGGGACAACGCTTAATTTAGCTTTTGTTATTTTCCTTAGTATTTTCTTTTGTTTATTTTATTTATTTTAATTAGGAAAACCACATTCAACCAATCAAACAATCATTCTCTTCTCCATTCAATTAGATATCTGTAAATAAATAGATTCAATAATAATAACAACAGTAGGAATTAAGTCCTCGTGGGATCGATATTTTTATACTACTTGAACGATACGTGCGCTTGCGTTATACGTGTGTGTTTACGCTAGTCAAGTTTTTGGCGCCGTTGCCGGGGACCTATTTTTCTTGAGTTATTAATTTTGAAGCTATCCATTTTACTTGTATCTAATTTTCTTTATTTGTAATTTTCATTTTCTTTATTGTATTTTTAGGTGATTAAAAAATGGAACATTATTGGGAGACTGAGAAATCACGAGTCTTACAAGAAGATACACCCTAAATCTGGGAGCAACAGTCCGGTTTTCTGAGGCCTGTTGTCCAACCCAACAACTATCACTGGATGCCAGAAACAAGCAATACCACATTTGCTCAACAGAACAAAATGAGGAGATGTGTAATTTGTGATGGTAACCACTCAAGCGATCAATGTATTTACCTTTCAGAGTGGCATAATTATTGGAATCATTCAAGGTACGAAGAATCATCACATTTTCCATCTTATCCACCATCTACATATGATCTTCATCAACAACTAGAACCATTAGAGGAAGATCAGTTGCTTCACATACTCAAAGATTGGTTCGAGGAACGGGAAGCTCAATTTGATGCACAAATTCAAAGTCAAGCAGTGTCTATACAAAGAATGACAGATCAAGTTAGACAATTAACAGAGAACCTGAATCACATATCTCACGGAGCAAATTCAAATACTACTGAAGAAGCCTTTCAATATCCTGAGATTCATCATGACATCATAACAAAGGATGAGGCTGAGCAGTAGTATCAAGAATCTGAGGTATCAGTTCCGGAGCCTGAACCAACAAAGACTCAATTTGATTTTTATTATTCTGACTTTGACGAGGACAAAGAAGCTGAGCTGTTTATACCAATTGCACCAACAAATGAAGATCAAACTTTCAATCCTCAAAATGAAGATCTTGGAGCATGCTTTACCATGATGTTTGATGAAGATCTACCTGAATCATTCATTCCATTCGTATCAGAGGATGAACACCGAATGTCAGAAACATCTTCACATCCTCACATTGATACTTATGGAGTATGCATTTCACATATGACAGATGAAGAACTGAACGAGGAAATTTGAAAATTCATCTGTAAAGAAAAGGTGGAGCAAGAAGCAGAGTAAATAGAGGAACAAATGTCTGAACTTATGAAAGATCCAGAACATTCAGGAGAAACATCGCTGTTTTGGGGAGTGCAAATCAAATATATCGCCCAAAAGCTTGACAGAATGGAACTCCCATTCCAAGTCAAGCACCATACGAGACCTCCTGATTTTCTTTCTTTCTTTGCAGGAACCACTAGAATAATAAGGACCAAAAAGGTGGCACGAGCACTGAATGAGACAAAACTGTTTTTGCCACTTTATCGTTGGAAGAGACCATTCAAAAGCAACGCTCACGGGATTATCTTTAATCGGACATCCAAAACGACATTGAAACCTCCTTAGCAGATGAATTTCATTCACGTCTGGCTGAAGATGAAAAATTTAGCGCTAGTAGGGAGGAAACCCGTGCAATTTGTTGTAATTTGTTTTCATATTTTGTGTGAATTTTTTAATTTTGTGTGTTAGTTATGCAGGAAAAATAAAAACGAAATTTTTTATAGGACAAAACAAGCCAGTGCAAGCGGGATTTTCATAAACACTTGACAAAATCACGAAGATACAAAGTCAATACAGAAGAGACGGCCGAGTAAGAAGTCACCTCTTGAGACGCGTCCCTATGGATTAATCTGTCGCAAGACATGGTTTTGCAAAAAAAAAAAATGTCGCGTCAAAAACCCTAATTGATCGAGTGTCGCGACATCAGGCAACATCCGACGTCGCGACGCTCAATTGATTACAGAACACAAAGACAGAAGCGCCGAACATAACAGATTCACTCCATCATCTTCTTCATCAAACAACAAAACCAGAAACGAGGGAATTGATCACAAAAACATCCACCAAAACCAACCACCACCGTGAAGACCAAACCATTACCATGAGGACCGAACACTACCAAGGCCAAACCATACAACCCCAGCCGAGACTACCATTCTCAACCACCGACCACACAAAGCCGAAACTCACTTCCACAATACCAAATCACCACCAACCCGAGCATTATTATTACCCACTTCGCCGAACCGAGCACCTCCATTTCTACAAGCCGTGAATTACGCAACTCGCTGATCAGATCCATCACCGCGACAGCCAAGCCAGCCGACCACCACCATCGCAAGCACCATAGCCGAACCACTTTCAAACCAAGCACAACCCCAAACCGTGAGAGTCAACAGAGCCAAAACCTCCACAGCCACTGCCGAACATCTCGTCGGAACTGAGCCTGCACCCAAGCCGAAACCTTGCCAAATCAGATTTGGGTTTTCCAAAATTGTTATCGTTAAATTTGGGTAATTAATCTTTTGATTCAGTTGTGATTGATTAAAATTTGTGGAAGTGTTGATTGATTATTTGATTCGTAGTCGTGGGGGCGAAGAGTTGAATTGGGGTGGTTGTGGCCTTTGAGATAGATTTAGGTTGTGTTGGATAATCAGAAATTTAGGGGAGACTCTGTCGAATTTTCTGAAAAATGTCGAAGAGGGCCAGGGATTCGACATCAGCATAACCGGATTTTGATCGGTTCAAATTTGATTCAGCGGCTGCAGAACAGCGCTACGAGAAGGGGATGAGAAATAAGGTCGGAGTCATCGAGAGGGGCTTTGAGATTACCCCTGGGTTATTTTCGGACATAGACAGGATGATTACCGACCGACATTGGCAGAAACTTTGCCAGCAACCCAAACCAGCGAGCATTACAGTTGGTCGAGAGTTTTACACGAATGCTGCTCAGCATGTCGCTTATCAGGTTATGGTGAGAGGGAGACAGGTTGCCTTTGACTCGATGACGATCAATAAATTTTATGGGATCCCGGAAATGAAGGTGGATGATTATACTGCTATGAGGAATGAGATTAAAGTCTCACAGTTGGCAGATGTGTTATGTATCCCCAATGCTACCTGAAAGATGAGCAGCAGTGGGGAATACATGAAGATGAGCTCCAGGTTCCTCAAGCCATATGCGAGGGTATGGTTTCACTTCCTCACAAGATCACTTATTCCAGGTACCCACATCACTTTTGTCACCAGTGAGAGGATGGTTCTGTTATACTGCTTGATAAAGGGGCTATCCACTGACGTGGGAGTACTGATTTCTAGAAACATTGCCTGGGCTGCTACTCAATCACAAGCTGGACTATATTACCCCTACCTGATGACTTCACTATGCACTTTGGGGATGGTTCCATTTGAGCCGCAAGAAGAACCCATGCAGCCGATGACAGCTCTGACTCCCCGGTAGATACAGCAGCTCCGAGCAGAGAGGCAGATACCTGCCAGACCATCTTCATCAGCACCTGCAGCTGCACCACAACAACCACCCTCACAACTACGCAGAGTAGCACAGTCTCGCACCATACCTGAGAGAGTCACCAGATTGGAATCACAGCAAGGATATATGGTTCAACTGCTCCAACAAATTGCATTGCACGTGGGAATCCAAGAGGATCAGTTGCCACCATATCCACCGGCAGACAGCGACGAGGAGGAGACTAACGTATAAACTCGGTACCATTGTTCCTACCTTTTGTTTATGTTTTGAACGCATTGGGGACAATGCTTAATTTAGGTTTGGGGGTGCAAAACTTTTGTGTTAAAACTTTCCGTTAAAAGTTTTCATTTATGCAACAAAATTCCGTTAAACTTTTTACGTTTTTGCATGACTTCCGTTTAATTTTAGTAATTTTATTTCCATATTTCGTTTATTTGTGTGTTTTCAAAATCGAAAATCCAAAAAAAAAAAAATCAAAAATTTTAAAAAACCATAAAAAGTCCGATGATTTGATTGTTTGTTTAGTTAAAAAGTTTTATGAAAAGATAAATGATAATTACGCTTATATTCCTAATTTGAATTTCTTATCTAGATCAGACTCGCATGCACTATTAAAATAGTTTAATAAGTAGTTAGATAATAAGGAGTTAACAAAGTGAGTTAAATAATCGGTGGTTAATGAATGACTGTTTGTCTGAGCATCTGTTTTTTGTCTACAACAATTATTATTATGGGGGTATGTAAATATATATATATATATATATATATATAATATTTTCTGATGTACAAAAATAAAGCATCTAAGATCCGGGTTATTAAGTCTGTAAGGGTGTTTTACACCTAGTGCCCTAAAACCACTGGTTTGGGAGTCACTGGCCCAAAGCTCGCTACATGGATCGAAGATACTGCAAAAAAATATATTTATATCTGAAGTCTGTGGTAATTAAGTGTAGGGGTGTCTTAACACCTGGTGCCCTAAAGCCAACTGGTTTGGGAGCCACCGACCCAACACTCGCTACATAAACAGAAGATATTGTATATAAATAAAAAATAGAAATAAAAAGAAAAAAAAAATAAGAAAATCAGAAAAAAAAAATAAATGAAAATATCATATACAGATAGTAGAGTAACTTGATTATGGTAGACAGAACTATTTTAGATACTCAGATTGGTTTGACCCATTAACTATTGAGAATTGAGACAAAATCACTAAGTTGATAACTTAGAATCGAAGCAGCTATTTACTAGACTATTCACACACACACTTTGAGTCTGACTTAGGTATGTTGTTCAAATAAAAGTATTTTAGTAGAGATATGCATTTTGAAGGTTCCTCTAACTTTGATACTAAACATTCTCTGAGGACAACTTTTATTATATTTTCTCTTGTCTTTTTGCTTTTGTGTGCATTAGTTTCACTACCTTTTTTACTTTTGTAAAATGTTTGTGGGTATCATTGTTGTAAACCCTCAAGAGACTACAACTCGTCCACTAGGGACACCTAGGGGGGTTAAAGGTTGTTGCATATGCTAAATGCAACTGTGATCCCTACGGAAGTGGCTTAGTTAAATTTTATTTATGTTATTTTATTCTGTGTTTTGCTCAAGGACTAGCAAAATGTTAGGTTATTTGGGGTGTGATAAGTGGTAAATCTATCACTATTTCCCACTCACTTAACCTAATATTTTGTATAGTTTCTTGGGTTTTGTGAATATTTTGATATTTTGTGTTATTTTGTAGATAAATAAAGATTTAGGACATTCTGGAGGTTATTTGGGTCAAAACAGGAAAAATTGAAAAAAAAGGGCATTTTGGTAATTTTGGGTGTCGCGACGCCCAAGCCCTTGGCGTCGCGACGTCTAACGTGCGCCGTGTCTTCGCTAACGTGCGCCGTGCCACGTGTCATCATCCTACAATACCGATAATCACCATTGCCACGTGTGCCACATGGCATCCTACGTGTCTCCATGTCATCAGCCACGTCAGCAAGTTAACATTGCCACGTGTCGTGCCACATCATCATCAGCCAATCACGTGTTGTAATTCTACGGTGCCGACAATCGATTTTCGCCACGTCAGCATCATAATTGAGCTCTCAGCCACCTCTTATCCGAATCTCCACGTGTCAAGCCGAGAGCATGCCACGAATCACTGTTCCAGCGTCGCGCGACGCCCGAAGCCTACCCGCGCCTATAAATTCAGATTCAAATTTCAGAATTTGTGGCACCACTCTCTCACATCTCTTTGATGTAAAGAGAGAGTTTCTCTCTCTACTTTCTTTTAATTTTTAGTTTTTTTTTTAGTTTTTAGTTTTGTAATTAATTTTAATTACGTTTTGTAATAATAGTAATTTACTTTTTACATTTTACTTTTTACAGTTTTACTATTCACTATGAGGAGGTAACTTCCCCAGCTATGGTGAAAGGTAATTCTTTTACTGTTACTATTTAGATTAATCTCCCTTAAAAATAATATATTCACTATTTAAAATATTGACTTAAAAAGGATACAGCTATATTGGTCGATTGGTAAATTAATTTTAATCTGGTTTAAACCTGACTAATCAAGGATATCGCCAGATTGGTCGGTTGGTAATTTGATTTTGGTTCCGCCTTTATGGCTGGTTTATGGACAAATATTACCGCTTTAGTGGCTGGTTGGACTAAATTTGACTTAATCATGATACCGCCAGACTGGTCGGTTGGTAATATTATCACAAGTTTTATATTATTTTATGGGAGATATCTAAATTAGTAGTAGTAAAAGTAATTCCTTTTACCTTAGCATTTTATTTTATTTTACTTTTCAGTTTTTACTTTATGTCTTTTTTTTTCAGCATTTTTTTTTTGTCTTTTACTTTTAAGTCTTTACCAGCCCTAGTTATGTGTTAGTTATCTGGGGTTGTGATGAATTCTAATATCACCGGTTTATAAGGAGTTATTTTATAGTTTGGGTAATTTAAAGGTTTACTTATTAAGTCTTAAGCTAATGCTTCTTGTTGTCTGATCACCAATAAGATTGATGTGGTAAATCTAAAATGAACTAGACATAGGGATTTTAGGTTTCAGCCTTAGATTTAATAGCCCACGATCTTCCTTGAGGATAGATAACCCTTTAATAGATTTCCTTACAGGATAAGAATATACATGTCGGGCGGGGGTAGCCATAATTGGAACTTAAACTTAATGAATCTAGATAATTTGGTTGACATAGACATATGGTTCAATTGGGTTAAAATGGGTATTTGCGTCTGACCATCGACAGAGGCTTTTGCATAATTTAGTGTTTCAGGTTAGTAAACTGATTTATTAGAAAAATATAAAATAATCACTTCATCTTTTAAAAGATATTAGAATGATTTACAACCCTAGATTTTTATATCTTTTGTTATTTTCCTTAGTATTTTCTTTTGTTTATTTTATTTATTTTAATTAAGGAAAACCACATTCAACCAATCAAACAATCATTCTCTTCTCCATTCAATTAGATATCTGTAAATAAATAGATTCAATAATTAATAACAACAGTAGGAATTAAGTCCTCGTGGGATCGATATTTTTATACTACTTGAACGATACGTGCGCTTGCGTTATACGTGTGTGTTTACGCCAGTGACCTATGCGGTTCTTGTGTATTCAAAGATTGTTGTACTGTCTCATCCTTGATGAACTGTTCATATTCCATTAAGGATTCTGTGCCAGGAATAAATTATTCCGATTTTAATCGAATTCTACTTTCCTCCCACTTACCAATGCATTTAGGAATTCCCTTTCGAGGAAAATCGCAAGTAGAGCAGCAAATACTGTATTCTCTTGTGGGTGGTAGAAGTAATATCCTTTGGTTTGCCTAGGATAACCTACAAATAGTCTCTTATTCGATTTGGGTTCAAGTTTGATACCTTCCAAACGTTTGACGTATGCCCAACATCCTCAAATCTTCAAGTAATAGTAATAGTAGTAGTTTAATTTATGCATTTTTATTTTCAGTAATAGTAGTAGTTCTTCTTTTTCTCCTCTTTTCTTTTATATTTAGTTGTTAGATTTCCGCTGGAGGAAGGGTGTAGTTTTTATTATTTTAATTTAGATTAATCTCCCTTAATTATAATATAGAAATTATATTTCAAATTAAAAGGATTACCGCCTTAATGGCTGGTTTTATTTATTTGACATAAAGTAACACCGCCTATATGGCCGGTCTTTAGGTGACAGATAATACCGCCTATATGGCTGGTTTATGGACAAATAATGTTACCGCCTTTATGGCTGGTTGGACTTAATTAAAATCTGACTTAATGAGGATACCGCCTTTATGGCTGGTTGGTAATATCATAAATAAATTCTATATTATAATAAGGGAGTTTTCTAAATTAGATATAGTAAAAGTGGATCCCCCAACCCTCAGCATTTTATTTTTAATCTAGGGAAGTGATGAAACACAATATCCACACTTAAAAAATGATTTTCTTTTTATGGGTAATTCTTTAGTTTGTTTATTGAGTCTTAAGCTTAATGCTTCTTGTTGTCTGATCACCAATAAGATTGATTTGGTAAACTTAAAATGAACTTGGAAAAGAGATTTTAGGTTTCAGCCTTAGATTCAATAGCTCACGATCTTCATTGAGGATAGATAACCCTTTAATAGATTTCTTTACAGGATAGGAATATACCTGTCGGGCGGGGGTAGCCATAATTGCAACTTGACCTTAATGAATCCAGGTAATTTGGTTGATATAGGAATATGGTTCAATTGGGTTATTTTGGGTATTTGTATCTGACCATCGGAAGAGGCTTTTGCATATCATTGTGTTCCATGTTAGCAAACTAATTTATTACACATATATAAGGGAATCAAATCATCTTTATAATAATATTGTGTGGAGTCACAACCCTAGATCTTTGAGTCTTTTGTTATTTTCCTTAGTATTTTCTTTTGTGTCTTTAAGTATTTTATTTATCAAATCCATATTCAACCAATCAAAAGCAATCAATTCCCTTCTCCCTATAATTAGTACTTGCAAATAAATAGTATCAATAATTAATAACAATAGTAGGAATTAAGTCCTCGTGGGATCAATATTTTTATACTACTTGAACGATACGTGCGCTTGCGTTATACGCGTGTGAATGCACCGGTCAAGTTTTTGGCGCCGTTTCCGGGGACTTATTTTTCTTGAGTTATTAATTTTGAAGCTATCTAATTTACTTGTATCTAATTTTCTTTATTTTTATCTGTAATTTTTATTTCTTTCCTTTATTTTCAAATGGTGAACAATGGAACATTATTGGGAGATTGAAAGTTTTCGAGCTTTACTAGAAGAAGATACAACCCAATTCAGGGAGCAACAGTCCAGTTTTCTAAGGCCTGTTGTCCAGCCCAACAATTATCACTGGATGCCAGAATCAAGCAATAATACATTTTCTCAACAGAACGAGATGAGGAGATGTGTGATATGCGATGGTAACCACACAAGCAATCAATGCATATACATATCAGAGTGGAAGAATTATCGAAATCAATTAAGGTATGAAAAACTAGTATATTTCACAGAACCACATTTTCCATCTTATCCACCATCTACCTACGATCTTCATCAACAACAGAACAATATTCACCAGAGGAAAAACAGATGATAAGAGAGATGGTGGACATGCTCAAGAAAAGTAATGAAAAGTGGGATGCAATGCTTCAGAGTCAAGAAGCATCCATTCTGAGACTAACAGAACAAACGAGACAATTAACAGAAAACAAGAGCTACATACCTCAAGAAATATTTTCAGATGAAACTGAAGAAGCCTTCATGTACCAAGCATTTCTCAGTGACACTTTAATAGAGGAAGAGGCTGAGCAGTATCAAGAACCAGAGGTATCAGTTCAAGAGCCCAAAACAGCAAAGTCTCTGTTTGATTTTTATTATTCGGACTCTGACGAGGATGAAGAAGCAGAGCTGTTTGTACCAACTGCACCAACAAGTGAAGATGACACTTTCCGTCTTCAAAATGAAGATCTTAGAGCAATTTTTGCATTGATATTTGAAAAGATCTACCTGAGCCATTCATTTCACTCAGATCAGAGGATGAAGACCTAATGTCAGGCACATCTTTTCATTCTCAAGTTGACACTTTTGAAACATGCATTTCACAGATGACAGATGAAGAGCTGAACGCAGAAATCCTAAAATACATATGTGAATAAAAGGTGGAGAAAGAAGTAGAGCAAATGGAGGAGCAACTGTCAGACCAAATTAAAGATCTAGTGCATTCAAGAGAAACATCACCATTTTTTGGAGTACAAATCGAAGATATTTCCCAGAAGCTTGACAGAATAGAAATCCCATTCCAAGTCAAGCACCATACGAGACCTCCTGATTTTCTTTCTTTCTTTTCAGGAACTGCTGGAGCGACAAAGTTTAAAAAGGTGGCACGAGCATTTAATGAGACAAAACTATTTTTGCCACTTTTCCGTTGGAAAGAGACCCTTCAAAAGAAACGCTCATGGGATTGTCTTTAATCGGACATCCAAAACGACGCTGAAACCTCCTTGACAAATAGATTTCAGTCACGCCTGGCTGAAGATGAAAAATTTAACGTTAACAGAGAGGCAACCCATGCAATTTGTTGTAATTTATGTTTTCATATTTTGTGTATACATGTTGTAGAGTTTTTAATTTTGTGTGTTATTTTTGTAGGGAAAAACACAAATGAAGCATTTTAAGACAGAAGGAATGGTGTTTGGCAATCACAAAAAAAAAATGAGAGCTAATTCATTAGTGGTGGCTGAGTAAGGAATGAATTCTTAAGACACATCCTAATGGATTTATATACCAGACGAGTGGCGTATTGCGCACACAATTCTGTTTCCTTAATTATTGCTTTGATTTGCTTTTTTTTTTTGTAATTATCTTTATTTTCTCAGACAGGATCCATACTTTTTGACCTTTCATGATTTCTTTTGTAGTTTAGCTAACAATCGTCCTTTGAAAGATAGTAGTGCTATTATTACTCACCATTTTTCAGGTACTATAAATTCAGCCCGTCATTGTACTATAACGTTAATGTCTAATCCCTCCGTCATCTATTTGAGCAAGGCGATAGTCTTACCATCAAGACCATTTCTGCTCAATGTATACTACTTATCTTCATAATTATATTGCAAAAAATAATATTCAAAGAAGACTATTTCCTCAATATTATTCATAATATTCCAGAAACTCTTTTCGAGACATACTTTTGGCAAAACGATTTCTGGAACATAATCTGAAGCATCAGGAAACAATCTAACTATATGGACTGATAGATCCCATATTGACACACACCAATCTCTATTCATGGCAAAGATGCCTAGGCTCGAACCGGCTCGCGATAAAAAAATGGTCATTATTTTTATTTATAGGTCTGGCTCAGGTCTTCGCTCGAGCCGAGCTCAACTTAAAAAGCTCGGGTTTGGCCCGGCCAGCGCTTAAGAAAAATAATGTCTATATATATATATATATATATATATATATATATATATACAAAATATTTTGTATAAAAAAAGGACTAGGTTGGGCTTTTCTTGCACCTGAGCCTGAATATTACTTGTAACGACCGGTAGTTATTACTACTACCTATGACAATATTATTACGTACGGGAAAAAGGAGCGTAAAATAAATCTTGTTGGGATTCAAATGTAATTATGAAAATAATTTGGAACGATTGGTAAATTTCTCGAGGTTCCGAGAAGAAACTGTACCGTATGACCTTTTGTACTATATATGGTATTTTGGGCATAACTTATTCATACAAATTCAGATTTTTATGAATTTTATATCCGCAGAAATCTAAGGCCAAGACCTACAACTTCCACGTTATACATTTTTCCACATTCGGACCAGAACTAGGTCAAAAACGCGAGTTAAAATCTGGATGAATAGTAACTTCGGGCCCAAATGCAAAAATCCCAAACTTTCTTCATTTTTCTACACTCTTCTATAACTTTCAAAATATCTAAAAGGTCCAACTATATAAATGCAACACTATTTACAAATCCCAAATTTTGGAAACAAAAAAAGAGAAGGAAAACTGTGAGAAAGGAAGAGGGAAAAGAAGAAAGAAGAAAGAGAGAGGAAGAAAAAGAGGAGGAAGAAAGAAGAAGAATGAGAAAAGAAGAAGAAGAAAATGAAGAAAAGAAACAAAGAAGAAGCCTAGAAATCCTTGGGGGATGAAGAAATCAAGAGAAAAGAGGTGAGAATCCATGACCCATTTTTGAAGTTTTAAAGTTTTAGTAAATTGATACCCATATTGTGTTGAGGACTTGATTTTGATGATGATAGCACATTTGTTAATGATTTAAACAATAGTAAGTTAATGAATTTTAGTTTGTGAACTTTTGGGTAAAACTTCGTAGAATGTATATTATAGATAAAGAATTAATGTGATGAAGAATCGATGGTTTAGGTGATGAAAATTAAGTGTAAAGATGATGTTTTGTATGTTGGTTTTGTTTGGAAGTGTTGGAAATGAGTAGAGATTGAATAAGTTGGGTTTTGGATGAGTTAGAGAAGCAAAACAGATTCTGGAAAACGCAGGGGCGTCGCGATGCTGGAGGAGTTTCGCGTCGCGACGCAAGATAAAGAAGATGACCATAATTTTGTGCACTGCACGTCGCGACGCGCGGACCTTCCTGCGTCGTGACGCAAGGCCAGAATGATACCCAATCAGTTTTAAGTCCCCAGTTCCATCCTAACGCGTTAGAAACCACTTTTAGATACTTGTATCAATTTATTTTCTTGTCCTACATCAAATGATGACCATTACAAGTCTTATGTATATGATTTTTCGAGTAAATCTTTAAGTATCAAAGTTGATCGAATATGATGATTCTAACCAAGTTCCGACCATAGATTATCTGAAGGAATCACAATTCCTTTCGATCAAGGAATTCGGTGCCAGCTAAATTCAGAACTGTGAGTGGACACCTATTCTTCTAAACTAATTTTAATTATTATGCCAGACTTATATTTTCATGCTTTAGGGCGTTAGAAGCTTTCTTTTCAGTTAATATTATATACAGTTATGCTTTGAGAAAGAAAATGATTTTTAGAAAACAGTATTTACATTTTTAAGAATTAAAGTATGATTTTCATGTTTTCGGGGCATGAGGTAAAACCTCACCCCAGTATGTAACTTCAGACACAGTTGGAATTGACGGATACAGAGAGCATGTGTACATGTTGAGGACTGAGGGGACGCTCTCAGATCCTCCAGATAGGCTAGGGGGACGGTGATACGTAACACCCCTAGACCCCAGTTTGAGCTTGGGTGGTAGCATAGATCCGCACCCCAGCTCCAGTTTATGGCTTGGGGGACGGCGATACGTAACGCCCCAATACCACCAGTTTCTGAGACAGTAGTGGCATGCTTTGGGGGACGGCGATATGTAATGCCCCAAAGTCAAGGATTTGTATTGCTGGCTCCAGTTAGGCGTACGAGGGGACGGCGATACGTAACGCCCTTGTACGTCCAGGTTTTTAGACAGAGATACGGATTTCAGAAAAGCTTTCGGATTTCAGATTTCATACAGTTTTCAAAGCTTCAGTACACAGATTTTGGAATTCAGATTTTTAGCAAATAGTTTTTAGAAAATTAGATTTTGGAGACAGTTTTCAGAAACTAAAGTTTCAAAAGCAGTTTTAAGAAGGATAAAGCTTTCAAAACAGATTTTCATATAAAATATTTTTTTTTTTGAAATCAAGTTTTCTTTTCAGTTTTCAAGATTTAGTCCCCTCAGTTAGATCGAATAGCGATCTAACCCCCACTAGTTTTTAGTTGTTTTGTAGGGACTCCAGGAGGACAAGCTCGAGAGGATGGATACTGATGCAGTCACCAGGGTTGGAGTCCACCAACTTCAAGTCATAAGCATAAGAGTCCAGTTCAAAGTATTTGTATGCATTAGAGTTGTGTTAATCATTTAAAGAGTCTATGAAAGTATTGTAAAAAGAAATATTTCTGAGTATGCATTTATAAGTAATAAAGGTAATTTATGTCAGTTGAGTTAGGTCTATATGCATGACATTGCATTAGAATAGTTTACAATACGGTCAGATAGTCAGAGGCTTATGGGGTTAGCATAGCTATCCCATGCCGGTAACACCTCCCAGACTGGGGATGTTACAAAGATGGTATCAGAGCATGGTCTAGGGAGTCAGTGACTGCAGTGGGTAGAGTGCTGGGGTCTTGTATACGCAGTATGTCCGGGATACCTGTATATGAGGCACTACTTCTCCAGTATCCGATCCTCGAGTACGTCCTCAAAGTTTCATAGACAATTTAGTAAATATTTCCCAGCTACTTGAATTCATTTTCCTCATTCTAGTTAATGGTTGTTCCATAGTCATCTTAGACTATTCTCTGAAGTTCTGAATGAGTTAGGGAACCAGACTAATAAGTCCCAAAGAAAGTTGAAAAGAGAGCAAATGAGAAAAGAAAAAGCTTGAAGAAGGGATATATAAATGCTTGAACCAGTTAGACACAGAGATGTATAGAGATAAAATGAAATAGAAAAGCTTAAAAATATCCATCTGAAGGAGTAGAAAGAGAAAGATGAAGCTAGAAAAGAAGTAAGATAGATAGAGGTGTAGGTTTCTATTATTAGTCCCAAGAAAGTAAAGCCAATGAAACACACGATTTATACATGCAAAGCTTGAAGCATGGCGGAATCATACTTACAAAACTTGTGACGAAAAATGATGAAAAATCCTTGAGTCTTCAAGGAGGAAACTTTCGGCCAAGGAGAAATGAAGAAGAAGCTTTAAGTCTTTTAGTATTCCAAGCTCCAAGGTTGTTTCCCTAACACCTCCTTTGATCCTTCATTGTGCTAGCAAATGGAGAGAATGAAAAAACAATTTTTCTTGCCCAAATGAAGCTCACGGCGTGAGCAAGAAGAAAAGGGAGAGAAGGCTTTTGGTATGCCTTTGCTTTTCACTTTCTTGTTTTTCAAAAACCGTGAAAGTGTGATAATTTACCAAAATATATTTGGTAAATATCCCTCCAAAAAGGTGAAAACGTTTTCCCTCCCAAAAAGCCATTAATGGCCTCACCTACTTACATTGAGATAGTGACAATGTGTCATCCAATAAAGGTGACTTGTTACATCCATCAACTAGTCATGTCAAGTGATGAGACTTCGCGATGTGATTTGTGGGTCCCACTCGTTTCAAAATACGAATTTGTCCGCAAACACTTTCGGGCTCGGTTTCGCTAATTCCGAATTAACGAATTTCCGTCGCGACATAAATTAAATAATTATGCCTAGCGAAATTACTATTCACATCGCTAACGAATTAATTCTAAATTAATTCGTTTGCCCGATTAAAATAAAATCCGATTTTAATTCCGCGTCGAAATCTAATTTCGTTTAATATATCGAATATATTATTTTATCGATTAATTCCAAATTAATCGTTCTCTCTCCTAATTAGGCATTTTATCCAAGATAAAGTTTCTCCGTAATTAATCCAAGATTAATAAAGTTCGAATCAAATATCATAGGTGAATCTTCAGGAAGCGACCCAAGAGATCTCCGGATATGTTGGCAGTAAATACGGTCGTTGGATAATCCGAACACGTACGTACCTCGTACTACGTTTTTACCGATTTACAAGACAAGGTTGGCTTCTAGCAAAACGCCATGCCTACCCAATTCTCCAGAAATATTCTTATTGGAATATTAGATCTTTATCAAGCATAGTATACCGTAGTATCGCGTACATCGATCCAGTATCGGACGATCACATGTTAGGCCTGGGGCTGGAAATGTGTCTGCCCCGTACGAAACATATATGGGACATCAAACAACTAGTCTCTTTAAATCAGACAATCCTGACCTGGTCATATTGTCCCGACGGTTGCAACCTTTTATAGAGTACTAGTTCTGTATCCTGCGTGATCATCATCTCCATATGTCTGAAGTGATACTTCCATCTTGACATCACATCCAGTACACTACGATTCTCGATAAACCCAGAGGAGGTGTACACAGAACCGGTTAAAGCCCCGAACCACCAAAACCAAAGTTTACCGATTGTCGCAAGTACTAGCGATGCAAGTCTCAGGTTAAGACCATATACACCTACCCTGATGCGGCCTCCCATAGACACGTAGACATACTACCAATGGGATTCCGCGGGGTCTATCCAGAGCGAAGCTGTTTTCCGTACCATCGGTAAAACACAACCTCCTATCGCACTTGCATAAGTATCCAATACTTAAATATATGAGAACTATGCCGTTGTGCCATCACAACGTGCACAAGTGCAATACTAGTCTATTCCGCATTATCGATGTCCGATCTCGATAATACTCCGACTAGGGATATTTAATGATTAAACCTTTTATATTGATACTGTCTCATATCATCTCAATACGGAACTAATCATATGGACTTTTGCCATTAATATATCAAAGTAAATAATTTACAAAACGGCAAAAGGCAATTTCATTATCACATAGTTAATTTTGTACAATAATACAATATCATTTACAAAACAGTGACGCTATGGGTCATAATGTCTAACAAGAGGATATAGAATCAGAGCAGTGAGCAAGACACTAGAATTCATAACAGTAAAAGGGAGTAACGAAAGTCCCAATAAGTATTAGAGTTGTCTAGCAGACTTAAGATTCTTTTCCTACTGAGGAATCCTTCCAAGTAATCCAATGGTCTTCGAAATCCTCTCATAGATAGTGAACTTTCCGAGTAACGAAGAATAGCCAGAGAGACAACAGAAGTAAGAAACCTAGAATAGAATTGAGAGCTCTAATAGGGCCTAAATGTCGAAAGAGATTTAAATAACTCCAGATACCCAAACCTTGACCCAGATCCATAAGTACGAAGCAGAAATGGCTAGTTACCTTACCTCTAGCGACCCGATAGAGATAAAACCTTAAACTTTCCAGTCCTCAAACTCTTCCGTGACACCAGATAAGAGAGTTGTCCTAATAGAGCCTACCTCATAGATATAGATGATCGTAAGAGACCGGATAAGAGTTTTCCCATGAACTTGGAAGGCAGATCAACCCGAAGTCAGTGGAAATCTATGAGAATATACAGGAATAGACCCATGAGGATAAAAAGAGTTAGAGGTGACAAAAGCAGCAGTATGAAGCATAAGTAGAGTGCCATAGCCAAAACTTATAACAAGGATAGAGATTAGGAATTTATGAAACAGAAGTAAGATATAGAGGTAGATAGAGATAGAGAAATAGAGATAAATAAGAGATGACAGAATCTATAGCAATATGAATTAAAGATGTGGAGTTCAGTAATAAAGGATGACACTAAAATAGATACCCTTCCTTCTCAAAAGAATTCCTCCGAGATGACCCAATATTTTCATGAACCACCTATTAGTAGTAGCAAGTTCCCTCGAGTATCAATGACCATTATAAGACAAAGAAGTAAGAAAGTTAAGGACAATCATGCGATCTTTAAATAGATGTTGAATGCCATAAAGGTATAAAACTTTATATTGTACAAACTCATACCTATAGTCAAATAAGACGAGTGGTGATCGAAACAGCAGTTAGTTACCCTAACTACGGAATTCGATAAGATAAAGTCTGACCTACCCAGATCTTCACTCTTTCGAGATACAAGATAAGGAAGTTATCTGGATGGAGTCTACCTCATACCCATCCTATATGAGTAATAGGCTCCATCAGAACATACAGGACTAGAACAAGGATGGAGAAGTTCCAAGAAATATAAAGAAAAGATTAATGAGATTTAAGTAGTTCTTATTAGTATGAGTAAAGACGATCATAAGAAAATTGATGTAAGTCCGTTTTAGGAGATAAAGAGACATTGAGAGGTAGATTACCTAAAAGAAGGATCAAAGGTAATTTTAAGAATGAAACGAGGAAACCTTAGAACAGTGCAACAATCAAGGTGATTCAGAGTAAGGCTTATTAAGACTAGTAGAAGTCCAGGAATATATCAAATGCTATAAAAACCCACGGATAAGTTGAACCAACAGAGATTTATTGTAAATGATAAAGATAGGCTTGTGGAATTGTAAGAAATTTAATAAAGTAATAAGTGTATCAGTATGGACGGTAGTATAAAGAGAACACGTCAAGGTTTATAGGAAGAACAAGAGGTTGAAATTTAAGAAACAAATAGAGAAATGACTCGTAGTTAGTCTTAAATAGTAAGGAATATAGTAAGGAAATAGAACTTGGGAACGATATAAGAATCGTGATAAGTAATAAGAGAATTTAGTATACTTTTTTTTCTAAGAAAGTGAAAAAAAATAAAGAATTGATAATAGTTATGGAACCCTAGAGCGTAGTAAAGAAAAGAACTTGTGAAGGAAAGTAATGATAAGTTTAGGCAAAGCACGGAATGGCTTGTGGTATTAAGTAGAACGAGGATTTAAGGAAGAATGAAATGAATGGACCTAAGATTTAAAAGAATATGATCTTGGGGATCAAAGTAAATAAAGTTTTCAAGGGAACAAAGGAATAAGGAGTCGAGAGACCAAGATTAGGAAGGAACCTTCAAGAAATTAGAGAGATTAGAGGAACAAAGATTATAGAAAATCATTTATAGGAAAAGTAAGTGAGTAAAAAGTGAAGTATTAAAATGAGGAAGAAGCCATCATAGCAAAATGAGTCCCATAAAGAGGACAACAAAAGGATTACAGTAGTATCCAAAAGAAGAGTGTAGTAACAGCATGAAGTTAAATAACAAAAGAATAAGTTAGGAAATTTTTAGTTGTAAACCTAGTATAAGAAAAGACACCAGATAGGTAACACGGAAGCTCTAGATAAGGGCACGTATCATCAAGGTACCGAGAGTTTGAGATTAGCTCCCACCCTCCCAACCCTCGAATGATACCAATAAAAAATGGAACGGAAGCGCAACCTTGGGATACGCCAAAAACAAATAACAATAGTAGTGATAAAAGACTGAAACATATGACCCTTAAGGACAACATCAAAATAGAATAACAAGAAAAGAAAAGATAATCCGAGTAATAGATAAAAAGGGAAATAACTAGATAAAGTAACAAGAGGGGAAGTAATAATTAAGTATGTGATAAGAAGGTAAATGATAATATTAAGGATAATTATGGACATGAGATTCAATATCCTTCGAAGTAAAGAAAGAAGATATAACCTCTAGTAGGTGCAAATAGAGAATGAAATAGAAAAGTAAATCAACAAGATGATTGATACCAGCAAGAAAAGTAAGATATAGACCAAGGATAAAACATGGATCAAGTAAGCTCTTAGTAAAATAAAGAAATGATGAAAAGAATACTAAAAAAGAGTTAGAGATGAATTATGTAAAGTACCCAGCCCTAGTTTAAGGAGACCAAACCACTACGGGTTTGGGATGGTTTAACTGCGGGTTATGGGTGGTTTGGTAGGTTTATATATTACCAGGACAACAAAATAAGTTAGTACAATGCGATTGTTGAAGGAGGTAAAAAACAGAAGAATAGAAAAGAAAAATCAATGATGAAATTCACAAATGATCAAATGAGGCTTTTGGAAAGACGAGAAGGAAGTTATTAGGTTAGGAAAGAATAGTAGTCAAAAGATGGCAAGGACTTTAAGAAATCGAGATCGGGGATATGATAAGTACGTAAAGAGGAAGTCCAGGAAAAAAGACAGAAAATGGATCAAGAAAAATTTAAAGACTACTGAAGGTTGTAAGGGAATCTAAAGGGTTGATAGTTGAAAAGTGAGAACTGACTTTAAGGACAAGCTGGACAATGGAATAAAGGGACATCAACTATAGATATAAGTATTAGAAACCCTCGGCGAAAAGCCAAGGTACTCGATATTAAGTAATTACTCAATTTAAAGAATCATGGGACATGAGTGAAAATCTAATAGGAAGAAATCTTAGAGATAATGAGTATAAGGTTCAGCAAAAGAACAAAAGGACGGTAGTCAAAAGTACTCAATAAAGGAAAAAGGAAGCTCTTGTAGTCAGCAGCGGTTAAAGACAAATAGATGAGTGTAGAAGTATCTTTGGAAATTCGTAAAGAAATAAAATCACAAGTTAGACGCTTAGAGGATTTGAGGACGAATCCTATTTAAGGGGGGGGGGAATTTGTAACGACCGATAGTTATTACTACTACCTATGACAATATTATTACGTACGGGAAAAAGGAGCGTAAAATAAATCTTGTTGGGATTCAAATGTAATTATGAAAAGACTTTGGGAACTATCGGTAAATTTCTCGAGGTTCCGAGAAGAAACTGTACTGTATTTCCTTTTGAACTATATATGGTATTCAGGACATAAGTTTTTCATACGAAATCGGATTTTTATGAATTTTATATCGTCGGAAAGCTAAGGCCAAGACCTACAAATTTCGCGTTATATATTGTTCCACATTCGGAGCAGAACTAGGTCAAAAATGCGAGGTAAAATATGGATGAATAGTAACTTCGGGCCCAAATGCAAAAATCCCAAACTTTCTTCATTTTTCTACACTCTTCTATAACTTTCAAAATATCTAAAAGGTCAAACTATATAAATGCAACACTATTTACAAATCCCAAATTTTGGAAACAAAAAAAGAGAAGGAAAACCGTGAGAAAGGAAGAGGGAAAAGAAGAAGAAGAAAGAGAGAGGAAGAATAAGAGGAGGAAGAAAGAAAAAGAAGGAGAAAAGAAGAAGAAGAAAGGGAAGAAAAGAAACAAAGAAGAAGCCTAGAAATCCTTGGGGGATGAAGAAATCAAGAGAAAAGAGGTGAGAATCCATGACCCATTTTTGAAGTTTTAAAGTTTTAGTAAATTGATACCCATATTGTGTTGAGGACTTGATTTTGATGATGATAGCACATTTGTTAATGATTTAAATAATAGTAAGTTAATGAATTTTAGTTTGTGAACTTTTGGGTAAAACTTCGTAGAATGTATATTATAGATAAAGAATAATGTGATGAAGAATCGATGGTTTAGGTGATGAAAATTAAGTGTAAAGATGATGTTTTGTATGTTGGTTTTTGGTTTGGAAGTGTTGGAAATGAGTAGAGATTGAATAAGTTGGGTTTTAGATGAGTTAGAGAAGCAAAACAGATTCTGGAAAATGCAGGGGGCGTCGCGACGCTGGAGGAGTTTCGCGTCGCGACGCAAGATGAAGAAGATGACCATAATTTTGTGCGCTGCGCGTCGCGACGCGCGGACCTTCCTGCATCGTGATGCAAGGCCAGAATGATACCCAATCAGTTTTAGGTCCCCAGTTCCATCCTAACGTGTTAGAAACCACTTTTATATACTTGTATCAATTTATTTCTTGTCCTACATCAAATGATGACCATTACAAGTCTTAAGTATATGATTTTTCGAGTAAATCTTTAAGTATCAAAGTTGATCGAATATGATGATTCTAACTAAGTTTCGACCATAGATTATCCGCAAGAATCACAATTCCTTTCGATCAAGGAATCCGATGCTAGCTAAATTCAAAACTGTGAGTGGACACCTGTTCTTCTAAACTGATTTAAATTTTTATGCCAGACTTATATTTTCATGATTTAGGGCTTTAGAAGCTTTCTTTTCAGTTAATATTATATACAGTTATGCTTTGAGAAAGAAAATGATTTTTAGAAAACAGTATTTACATTTTTAAGAATTAAAGTACGATTTTCATGTTTTCGGGGCATGAGGTTAAAACCTCACGCTAGTATGTAACTTCAGACACAGTTGGAATTGACGGATACAGATAGCATGTGCACATGTTGAGGACTGATGGGACGCTCTCAGATCCTCCAGATGGGCTAGGGGGATGGTGATACGTAACGCCCCTAGGCTCCAGTTTGAGCTTGGGTGGTAGCATAGATCCACACCCCAACTCCAGTTTGTGGCTTCGGGGACAGCGATACGTAACGCCCCAAGACAACCAGTTTCTGAGACAATAGTGGCATGCTTTGGGGGACGGTGATACGTAACGCCCCAAAGTCATGGATTTGCATTGCTGGCTCCAGTTAGGCGTACGAGGGGACGGTGATACGTAACGCCCTCGTACGTCCAGGTTTTTAGACAAGGATACGAATTTCAGAAAAGCTTTCAGATTTCAGATTTCATACAGTTTTCAGAGCTTCAGAACACAGATTTCGGAATTCAGATTTTTAGCAAATAGTTTTTAGAAAATCAAATTTTGGAGACAGTTTTCAGAGACTAAAGTTTCAAAAGCAGTTTTTTAGAAAGATAAAGCTTTCAGAATAAATTTTCATATAAAAATGTTTTTTTTGAAATCAAGTTTTCTTTTCAGTTTTCAAGATTTAGTCCACTCACTTAGATCTAATAGCGATATAACCCCCCACCAGTTTTTAGTTGTTTTGTAGGGATTCCAGGAGGACAAGTTCGGGAGGACGGATACTGATGCAGCCACCAGGGTTGGAGTCCACCAGCATCAAGTCATAAGCATAAGAGTCCAGTTCAAAGTATTTGTATGCAATGGAGTTGTGTTAATCATTTAAAGAGTCTATGAAAGTATTGTAAAAAGAAATATTTTTGAGTTTGCATTTATAAGTAATAAATGTACTTTATGTCGGTTGAGTTAAGGTCTATATGCATGATATTGCATTAGAATATTTTACAATACGGTCAGATAGTCAGAGGCTTATGGGGTTAGCATAGCTATCCATTGCCGGTAACACCTCCCAGACTGGGGATGTTATATTTCTGTGCTCAAACTGGGCTTATCAGTGTCTGGCCTTGACCCAGCCTATTGTCCTGAATACCAATCTCCATAAGCATCAGTCCATTGCTAACAGTCATCTAGTGATCGGAGTATAAAAGGTGTCTGACATGATTGATATCATTCATGGAGGATCACTTACAAGCCCATCGTGGTTCCTCAGGTGTAACGACTGGTAGTTTCTACTACTGTCACGTTGTAGTACTGTGGTATTATGGGATGAAGATAATATAACATAAATTATATCGGGACACAAATACATTCATGGAACTACTTTGGGCCATAACTTTCTCATACGAACTACTATTTTTATGAATTTTTTATCGCCGAAAATATGATATCAAGACCTACAACTTCTGCGTTGAATATTTTTCCAAAATTTGGACCAGAAGTAGGTCAAACATGCAAGTCAAAAATTTAGATGAATAGTAATTTTGGTCTCAACTAGAAGAATCTCAAACTTTCTTCACATTTCCACATTTTTCTCCATTTATCCAAATATCCAAAATGACGTAGTATATAGGGGGATTACTATTCACCAATTCACAAAAATTAGAAAAAGAAAAGAAAGAAGAAAAACATGAGGGAGAAATATAAGAAGAAGAAGAGTATATGAAGAAAGAAGGAAGAGGAAAAAGAAATAAGGGGAGACTTGGTAACCATGGAAATTTTGGAAGATGAAGAAAATATAAGAAATATGGTAAGATCTTTTTGACCCAAATATTGGATTTTCAATTTAGATTGTATGAATGATATGATGATGATGATAACATGTTCGAGATTGCATTTGATGAGATAGTAGGCATGAAAGTTGATTATGTTATGAGTTGTCCCAACTTGTGAAAACCCTAAATGTTGAGCTAGGTAAGGGTTATAAGATTAGAAAATTAAATTTGGAATTGAAGTGTACATATTGAATTTTAATAAGTTATGTGAATAGTGGTGGTGAATTGTGAAGTGTTTAAAACAAGTTGAACATGGAAGAGTTAGTTTAAGGCCCTGAAAATGGCCTTGCGTCATGACGCCATGCACTTTACGTTGTGATGCATTATGGAAAACATGTCTTAATTCGATTCTTTCTTGTGCGGGTCGCGACGCGCGTGGATTTTTGTCACGACGTGTACCAAAACCCAGCTTTATGTTTTGGTCTTCCCCAGCTTGTGTCGCGACGTATGTGTCACGACTATTTTCCAGGAGATTTTTTTACCAATTCAGTTTAGTCTAGTAATATTAGAGGCCACCCAAAAGACTTCATATCTGACCGGTGCATTCACACGTGTAGATTGCAAGTGCACGTATCGTTCAAGTGGTATAAAACTATCGATCCCACGAGGACTTAATTCCTACTATTGTTATTAATTATTGAATCTATTTATTTACGAGTATCTAATTATAGGGAGAAGATAATGATTGTTTGCTTGGTTGGTTGAATGTGGTTTTCCTTAATTAAAATAAATAAAATAAAAAAAGAAAATACTAAGGAAAATAACAAAAGACTCAAAAATCTAGGGTCGTGACTCCACACAATATTATTCTAAAGATGAATTGATTCCCTTATATATGTGTAATAAATTTGTTTGCTAACCTGGAACACGAGGATATACAAAAGCCTTTGTCGATGGTCAGACGCAAATACCCAATATAACCCAATTGAACCTTATGTTTATGTCAACCAAATTACCTGGATTCATTAAGATCAAGTTCCAATTATGGCTACCCCCGCCTGACAGGTATATGTTTATCCTGTAAGGAAATCTATTAAAGGGTTATTTATTCTCAAGGAAGATCGTGGGCTATTGAATCTAAGACTGAAACCTAAAATCCCTATGTGTAGTTCATTTTAAGTTTACCACATCAATCTTATTGGTGATCAGGCAACAAGAAGTATTAAGCTTAAGACTCAATAAACGAACTAAAGAATTACCACAAAAAGAAAATTAATTATTAAGTGTGGATATTGTGTTTCATCACTTCCCTAAAATAAAAATAAAATGCTGGGGATTGAGGATCCACTTTTACTATTTCTAATTTAGAAATCTCCCTTATTATAATATAGAATTTATCAGTGATATTGCCGACCGACCATATAGGTGGTATTCCTTATTAAGTCAAATTAAGTCCAACCAGCCATAAAGGCTGTATTATTATTTATCCATAAAACAGCCATATAGGCAGTAATTATCTATCACCTAAAGACCAGCCATATAGGCGGTGATATTTTGTGCCAAATAAATAAAACCAGCCATTAAGGCGGTAATTCTTTTAATGTGGATTATAATTTCTATATTATAATTAAGAGATATTAATCTAAACTAAAATAATAAAAGCTTCGCCCTTCTCCAGCAGAAATCTAACTACTAAACATAAAAGAAAAGAGAAGAAGAATAACTATTATTATTTCTGAAAATTAAAATACATAAATTAAATATTATTTATATTTACAAAAACTAGATGCTATCCTCTAAAAACAGAGAAAAGCTCCCAAGGAAAGCACACCAAATGAAATGCTGAAGGCCTCAATTTATAGACAAATTTTGGGGCTGGTGTCGCGACGCTAAAGGTCTTAGCGTCGTGACGCCAAGACGCGTCTTCAGTCAACACGGTTTGACCACGTGGATTTTTTCGGTGCAATATGGTGATGACACGTGGCATGCGGTGAAATGGTGCAATGGGAGGTTGACACATGGCATGTGGTGATTGGCTGAACTTTTGGTCCAATGAGAAGGCGACACATGGCAGAATGTGATTCACCGATGATTCAGTCCAATGAGAGATTGACACGTGGCATGTGCTATGTTTGGTCGAATGGAATTACGACATGTGGCACTCGGCGTATTTTAACAGATCTTCTATGATGATGACACGTGGCACAGCGCACGTTAGCAAGTCAAACTTCTCAGATTCTGACACGTGGACTTGTCGCACGTTAGCATGACCCGGCGCACGTTATATGTCACGACGCTGAAGGTCTTGGCTTCGCGACCCTGGAAAATTACCAAATTATCCTTTTTGTTCCTTTTTCACTGTTTTGACCCCAAATTACTTCCAATGCTTTCCAAACTTTATTTATCTGCAAAACAACATAAAACACATTAAAACGTTCAAAAAACCCAAGAAACTGTACAAAATATTAGGTTAAATGAGTGGAAAATAGTGATATAAATACCACTCATCACTATCATCATTTATATAAACGAATGTTGATTTCAAAAATCTTTGAATGTAGATGAAGCTCCAAGCTTTGTTGAAGGTTTCCAACACAAGGGTGAGTTTCCCTATCACCTTAATATCACTCTTGAAGTGCCAGCTTGCTTGAAATTTTGCAACATATTTTCGAAGGGAAGAGAGCAATTTTCGGCCAACTAGAAGAAAAAGAGAGAGTTTTGTGTTTTTGATATTTTGTTTCTAAAACAATTACCAAAATCAATTTCCACAAAGGTGTATATGCTTTTCCAAAAAGCAAAACAAAGGCAAAGTATGTTGAGTAATTTTCCATTAAATGCTCTCAACCACTTCCATCAACTTGATTGACTAGTGATGTAAGTTAGTGGGTCCCACACTTAAATTCAAAATTCAAATTATATGAGACTACACATTTCGGGCTCGGGTTCGTTTAATCCGATTAAACTAATTTTCCGTTACGACGTAATTAAATCTAATTTAATTAAATAATAATGCCCAAAATTCAATTTTAATTCCGCTTTGAAATCCAATTTCAATTAATATATACAATATATTATTTAATCGATTAATTCTAAATTAATCATGTTCTCTTTTCTATTTGAATTTTATCCCAGATGAATTCTTGCCGCAATTAATCACAAATTATTTTTCTCCCTCTTATAATCAATCATAGATTTATTTTGTTCTAGTCAAATGTCATCGATGAATCTTTAGGAAGCGACTTAAGATCTCACTGGATATATTGGTAGTAAATCCGGTTGTAAGACTATCCGACATGTGTGTACTGAGTACCACATTCTCAATGATTTACAAGACATGGTTGGCTTCTAGCAAAATATCGTGCCTACCTAATTCTCCAGAAATATTCAACGAAGAATATATAATCTATATCAGGCATAGTATACTATGTATTGCGTATTATGATCGGTGCATTCACACACGTATAACGCAAGCGCACGTATCGTTCAAGTAGTTTAAAAATATCAATCCCAGTAGGACTTAATTCAGACTATTGTTATTAATTATTGACAATATTTATTTACAGGTATCTAATTGAAGGAGAATATGATGATTACTTTTGGTTGGTTGAATGTGGATTTGATAATTAAAATAAAAACAGACTCAAAAGAAAATACTAAGGAAAAGAAAAGACTCAAAGATCTAGGGTAGTGACTCCACACAATATTATTCGAAAGATGAATTGATTCCCTTATATATGTGTAATAAATTAGTTTGCTAACCTGGAACAAAAATATATACAAAATCCTCTGTCGATGATCAGACGCAAATACCCAATATAACCCAATTGAACCATATGTCTATGTCAACCAAATTACCTGGATTCATTAAGATCAAGTTCCAATTATGGCTACCCCCGCCTGACAGGTATATGTCTATCATGTAAGGAAATCTATTAAAGGGTTATATATCCTCAAAGAAGATCGTGGGCTATTGAATCTAAGGCTAAAACCTAAAATCCCTATGTCTAGTTCATTTTAAGTTTACCATATCAATTTTATTGGTGATCAGGCAACAAGAAGCATTAAGCTTAAGACTCAATAAAAAAACTAAAGAATTACCCATAAAAAGAAAATCAATTATTAAGTGTGGATATTGTATTTCATCACTTCCCCTGAAATAAAAATAAAATGATGGGGGTTGGGGGATCCACTTTTACTATTCCTAATTTCGAAATCTCCCTTATTATAATATAAAAATTTAAATGTGATATTACCAACCGACCATTAGGTGGTATCCTCATTTAGTCAGATTTTAATTAAGTCCAACCAGCTATAAAGGCGGTGTCATTATTTGTCCATAAACCAGCCATATATGCGGTAATTATCTGTCACCTAAAGACCATCCATATAGGCGGTATTACTATATGTCAAATAAATAAAACCAGCCATTAAGGTGGTAATTCTTCTAATTTGAATTATAATTTCTATATTATAATTAAGGGAGATTAATCTAAATTAAAATAATAAAAGCTCCACCCTTCGCCCAGCGAAAATCTAACTATTAAACATAAAAGAAAAGAAAAGAAAAAAAAACTACTACTATTATTGAAAATAAAAATGCATAAATTAAATTACTAAAAATAAACACACAAGAAGCAATCCTTAAATTCCTTACAAAAATCTAAGGAAATCATGAGAATTACAAATGAAATGGCTTGGTATTTATAGGAAAATCTAAAGGCTTCTACCAATTTCTCCTCCGATTGCTCCACCGATTGCTCCACCAAACATGGCACCAAACATGGCATCAAACATGGCACCAAACATGACATCGAACATGGCACCAAACATGCAAACATGTTTGGTGGAAGTTTGACAATTTTTATTTTTATTTTTATTAATTTTATTTTATATTTTGAAAATGACTATAGTAATTACTCAAAATATACTGGATTGTTCATCAATTTCGACCTTCCAAACTTCGGAATTCGAAAATATTTAAATCTTAAAAAATATAGATATTTGAGTCTTCTTTATTCAGAAACTTGAATGATCTCAATCGGATATCAGATGAAAGAGTTATAGCCAAAATACCAAACTTGCGCAAAATTGGAATTTAGGACTGCATTTCGTGACGCGTACAGTAAATTTTCATTTTTGACCTTTTTTCTCTCTGAATTTCATTATTTTAGCCCCGAGTTGATTCCTTTAAGTCCCAATATTATTTTTATCGGTAAAATATATAATAACACATCAAAACGTTCATAAAACTCAAGAAACTATACAAAATATTAGGTTAAATGAGTGGGAAATAGTGATATAATTACCACTCATCACACCCCCAAACCTAACATTTTGCTAGTCCTCGAGTAAGACAATAAAATAAAATAACATAAATCTTTAAAATAAAATAAAGCTAAGCCATTTTCATAGAGATCACGGTTGCATTTAGCATATGCAACAAGCCTTTAAACCCCTAGGTGTCCCTAGTGGATGAGTTGTAGTCTCGTGAGAGCTTACAGCAAAGATACCCACAAACGTTTGATAAAAGTAAAAATATAGTAAAACTAATGCACACAAAAGCAAAAAGACAAGAGAATAAAAAAGTTAGTAACTAAACAAGTGAAATTTCTACTCCTAGTTAGTAGTTGTTTTCTTTCTTATTAAATTACCGAATAAGTAAATTCTCCGATTATTTTTAGCATTCTTCATATGCACAACTAAAAAAATATTAATCAACTCATTTTTCCCACAATAGTCACAAGTACAATTGAGAAGAGAGTAATATTTTTGTCCAAAAGTTTTATCAGAATTCACACCTTTTTGTAGCAATGGAATAATTTTTTCTGATTTTTCTGATTTTTCTTGGATTTTTGATTTTTGATTTTTTATTTATATACAATATCTTCCGTCTATGTAGCGAGCTTTAGGCCACTGGCTCCCAAACTAGTTGGCTTTAGGGCACTAGGTGTTAAGACACCCCTACGGATTTAATTGCCCATATTCAGATATAAATATATTTTTTGCAACATCTTCGATGTATATAGCGAGCTTTGGGCCAGTGACTCCCAAACCAGTTGGTTTTAGGGCACTAGGTGTTAAAACACCTCTATGGACTTAATAAGTCGGATCTCAGACGTTTTGTTTTCACACTTTTTTTCTTTTTTTATCTTTTTATCTTTTTGTTTTTAATTCATTGCCATTTATAGATATTTCCTCCAATTAAATTAGAGCACTGAGTATTACAAACTTTTCAAGTACAACTCATGTCCGTATGCTACCATACAAGTTGATAATACCTGCCAACTGAACATATGAAGATTCATTTTAGTCAGTTTTATGGAGAATTCACAAATTAAATAATTCAAAAGGAAATAAACAAAAATTAACTTGTTTTGAAAATGGGTTTGAGATACTATCAAGAGTGAAAACTCTTTACAAAGCTATCTCTCACCAATTTCACCTGATTAATCAAGTTAAAAACATAAAAAAATACAAAATATTTTTCTAATTTTTGTAAAATTTTTCAATTTTTTTTGTATTTTTCGAAAAATTTTGGACTAAAATAAAAACATCAAACAAAACAACAAAACAAAATACTAGCTAATTAATCTCCTCCCCCAAACCTAAATTAGACATTGTCCCCAATTTCTTAAACAGTAGAAGATGAGTTTAGAAGATATTACCTGGTTAGCTGAAATTCGCCGAAAAAAATTACCGATTAAGATCTATGTCCAATTTACGCTTCTTACCATGATCGCTATATGGCCAGTTTAACTTGGAAAGAATGAGATCGATTTTTGGTTCAAAGGCTAGGATTTGGTCAATTAATTCTTCGGCCTTTGTTACAGTCAGGAAAACATCATGTACTGATTTTGTGATGAACTCGTGTCTTTTGGCTTCCGCAAGAAATACAAACAGAAAATCAAAAAATATTCAATGTTGAGTAATCCAATGGGCTTCTGATGAATGTTCAAGTGTGCCCATGATGCCACTGTGAATATCTCTTCAAATGTTCCAAGCCCACCTGGTAAAGCAATAAATGCATCAGCAGTATTGACCATTTCAAGGAGTTGTTCAGACATCCACGAGATAATGCGTTCATCTCTATTTGTTTTTCCGATTATGTGTTTGTCCGCCAGAGTTTTTGGAATGATTCACAAAAGATGACTGCCGCCCTCCTGAACGGCTTTTGAAATGTTTCCTATCAATCCAATATTGACACCGCTATATACTAGGTGCATATTTCATTATGCTATGACTCTCCCCAATTCCTTTGCAGCCTCAATGAACTCTGGTTTATTACCAGAATCGGATCCACAAAAAACACAAATTCGCTTGACTCGCTGCTGTGAAGTTGCTTTCATTTTCTCTCTTATTTGGATGTTTATCTGAATGTGAAGAAGAGAATAATGACGAGCTGAATTTATAGATCCTTAAAAGAGTGAGTAAAAATAGCACTAGTATCTGTCAAATGACAATGAACGTTAAAATAAATCGTGAAAGTCAAAAAGTATAGATCTTGTCAACGAAAATAAAAGAAAATAACAAAAGAAAAGCAAATCAAAGCAATAATTAAGGCAACAGAATTGTGTATGCAATACGCCACTCGTTTGGTATATAAATCCATTAGGATGCGTCTCAAGAATCCATTCCTTACTCAGCCACCATTAATGAATTAGCTCTCATCATTGTGATTGCCAAATACCATTCCTCCTTAAATGCTCTGTTTGTGCCTTTCCCTGTAAAAATAAGACACAAAATTAAAAACTCTACAACAAGTATACAAAAAATATGAAAACAAAAATTACAACAAATTGCATGGGTTGCCTCCCTGCTAGAGCTAAATTTTTCGTCTTCAGCCAGGCATGAATGAAATATATATGTCAATGAGGTTTCAACTTTGTTTTGGATGTCCGATTAAAGATAATCCCATGAGCGTTGCTTTTGAAGGGTATCTTCCAACGGTAAGGTGGCAAAAAGAATTTTGTCTCATTCAGTGCTTGTGCCACCTTTTTATTCTTTGTCGCTCCAGTGGTTCCTGAAAAGAAAGAAAGAGAATCAAGGTCTTATATGGTGCTTGACTTAAAATGGAAGTTCCATTCTGTCAAGCATCTGGGCGATGTCTTTGATTTGTACTCCCTAAAACAGTGATGTTTCTCTTGAATGCACTGGATCTTCAATAAGGTCAGACATTTGCTCCTCCATTTGCTCTACTTCTGGCTCCACCTTTTCTTCACAGATATATTTTAGGATTTCCACATTCAATTCTTCATCTATCATTTGTGTAATGCATGCTCCGTAAGTGTCTACCTGAGGATGTAAAGATATGTCAGATTTTAGGTCTTCATCCTCTAATATGACTGGCTCAGGTAGATCTTCTTCAAACATTTGTGCAATAGACGCTCCAAGATCTTCATTTTGAGGATACATAATTCCATCCTCAATTATGATTGGTACAGTTGGTAAAAACAACTCAGCTTCTTCATCACAGTCGGAATCTGAATAATAAAAGTCAAACAGAGACTTTGCCGGTTCGGGTTTCTGAACTGATACCTCTGGTTTCTGATACTGCTCAATATCCTCCTCTTCTAAAGTGTCATAGTGAAATGCTTGGTACTCGAAGGCTTCATCAGTGTCATCTGAAAATGGTCCTTGAGCTATGTAGCTCTGGTTTTCTGTTAATTGTCTCATTTGATCTGTCATCCTCTGAATGGATGCTGATTGTCTCTGAATACTTTCGAGTTGATTCTGGAATGTTTCAAGCATTGTATCCAACTTTTCATCTTGTTTCTTGAACAAATCTTTGAGCATGTCAATCATCTGATCTTCCTCTGATGGTTCTGATTGTTGATGAAGATCGTAGGTGGATGGTGGATAAGATGGAAAGTATGATGGTTTTTCGTACCTTGAATGATTCTGATAATTCTGCCACTTTAAAAAATATATGCATTGATCGCTCGGGTGGTTACCATCACATATCACACATCTCCTCATTTCGTTCTGATGAGCAAATGTAGTATTGTTTGGTTCTGGCATCCTGTGATAGTTATTGGGCTTGACAACAGCCCTCGGAAAAACGGATTGTTGCTCCCTAAATTAGGGTGTATATTCTTTTATTAAAGCTCGTGAGCTCTCAATCTCCCAATAATGTTCCATTTTTCAACCACCTGAAATATAAAAAATAAAAATAAAAATTACAAATTACAAATAAAAATAAAGAAAATTAGATACATGTAAATTAGATAGCTTCAAAATTAATAACTCAAGAAAAATAAGACCCCGGCAACGACGCCAAAAACTTGACCGGTGCATTCACACGTATATAACGCAAGCGCACGTATCTTTCAAGTATTATAAAAATATCGATCCCATGAGGACTTAATTCCTACTGTTGTTATTAATTGTTGACATTATTTATTTACAGGTATCTAATTGAGGGAGAAGATGATGATTGCTTTTGGTTGGTTGTATGTGGATTTGCTAATTAAAATAAAAACAGACTCAAAAGAAAATACTAAGAAAAGAAAAGACTCAAAGAGCCAGGGTCGTGACTCTATACAATATTATTTGAAAGATGAATTGATTCCCTTATATATGTGTAATAAATTTGTTTGCTAACCTGGAACATGAGGATATGCAAAAGCCTTTGTCGATGGTCAGACGCAAATACCCAATATAACCCAATTAAACCTTATGTCTATGTCAACCAAATTACCTGGATTCATTAAGATCAAGTTCCAATTATGGCTACCCCCGCCTGACAGGTATATGTCTATCCTGTAAGGAAATCTATTAAAGGGTTATCTATTCTCAAGGAAGATCGTGGGATATTGAATCTAAGACTGAAACCTAAAATCCCTATGTCTAGTTCATTTTAAGTTTACCACATCAATCTTATTGGTGATCAGGCAACAAGAAGCATTAAGCTTAAGACTCAATAAACGAACTAAAGAATTACCATAAAAAGAAAATCAATTATTAAGTGTGGATATTGTGTTTCATCACTTCCCCTAGAATAAAAATAAAATGCTGGGGTTGGGGGATCCACTTTTACCATTCCTAATTTAGAAATCTCCCTTATTATAATTTACAATTTATCTGTGATATTAGCAACCGACCATATAGGTGGAATCCTCATTTAGTCAGATTTTAATTAATTCTAACCATCCATAAAGACGGTATCATTATTTGTCCATAAACCAACCATATAGGCGGTAATTATCTGTCACCTAGAGACCAGCCATATAGGCGGTGTTACTTTATGTCAAATAAATAAAACCAGCCATTAAGGCGGTAATTATTTTAATTTGAATTATAATTTCTATATTATAATTAAGGGAGATTAATCTAAATTAAAATATTAAAAGCTTCACCCTTCCCCTAGCGAAAATCTAACTACTAAACATAAAAGAAAAGAGAAGAAAAAGAAATTACTACTATTACTGAAAAAAAAATGCATAAATTAAATTACTAAAAATAAACACACAAGATGTAATCCTTAAATTCCTTACAAAAACCTAAGGAAAGCATAAGAATTACAAATGAAATGGCTTGGTATTTATAGGAAAATCGAAAGGCTTCCACCAATTTCTCCACCAATTGCTCCACCAAACATGGCATCAAACATGGCACCAAACATGCAAACATGTTTGATGGAAGTTTGACAATTTTTATTTTTATTTTATTAATTTTATTTTATATTTTGAAAATACTTAGTAATTACTCAAAATATACTAGATTGTTCATCAATTTCGGCCTTCCGAACTTCAGAATTCGAAAATATTTACATCTTCAAAGTTGTAGATCTTTGAGTTTTCTTTAATTTGCAACTTTAATTATCTCAATCGAATATCGGATGAAAAGGTTATGGCCAAAATACCAAACTTACACAAAACTGGAATTTAGGACTGCACTTCGTGATGCTTACAGTAAATTTTCGTTTTTGACATTTGTTTCCTCCGAATTTCATTGTTTTGGCCTCGAGTTGATTCCATTAAGTCCCAATATTTTTTTATCTGCAAAATAAATAAAAACACATCAAAACGTTCATAAAACTCAAGAAACTATACAAAATATTAGGTTAAATGAGTGAGAAATAGTTATATAATTACCACTCATCACATTACGATCCAGTATCTGATGTCACATGCTACGCCTGGGGCTGAAATTATGTCTGCCTCGTACAAAGCATATATCGGATCACTTGCAACTAGTATTTGTAATCGGATAATCATGACCTAGTCATACTATCCCGATAGCTACAGAATATAAGAGTACTAGTTTTGTATCTCTGTGTGATCATCTTCTCCATATGACTAAAGTGATATTTCCATCTTGACATCACACCCAATAAACTATGATTCTTAGTGAACCATATGAGGCGTACACATAACCTTTTAAAGCCCCAGACGACCAAAACCAAAGCGTATTGATTGTCGCAAGTATTAGTGATGCAAGTCTCAGGTTAAGGCCAAATACATCTACCCTGATGCGAATTCCCTTAGACACATAGTCATACTACCAATGGGATTCTGAGGGGTCTATCCAAAGTGAAACTGTTCTCGGTCCAACGGCTAACAGAACCTCCTATTACACTTTCATAAATATCATATTCTTAAATATATGAGAACCATGTCATTATGCTTCCATAACGCACACAAGTGTAATACTAGTCTATTACACTTTCATAAATATCATATTCTTAAATATATGAGAACCATGACTAGGGATGTTTAATGATTAAATCATTCGTGGATTAATATTGTCTCAAATATTATTAATTCGGAACTAATCATAAGGACTTTTATCATTTATATATCAAAGTAATCTAATTAAAAAATGATAAAATAGCAATTTCCTTTCACATAGTTAATTTGTACAAAAACCAATATCTTTTACAAATAATGATGTTATGGGTCATAATTGTCCAACAATCTCCCACTTGGCTCATAGCCAATCACTCAAGTGTCTACAACCTGAACTATGTAGATGTGCTCAAACTCTTCGGAGAAATAGCTTTTGTCAGCGGATCTGCAATGTTGTCATATGAAGTGATCTTTTCGATCTTCACATCGCCACGATGTATGATCTCATGTATCATACGAAAACATTGAAGTAAATGCTTGGATCGTTGATGAGATCGTGATTCTTTAGCCTGCATTATAGCCCCGTTATTGTCACAATACAAAGGAATGGGCTCAGCTGCTAACGGAACTACTCCTAATCCAATTAGGAATTTACGGATCCAAAATGTTTCTTTTACTGCCTCAGCTGTAGCAATATATCTCGCTTCTGTTGTTAAATCAACAATAGTCTCTTACTTGGAAGATTTCCAGCTCACTGCTCTGTTGTTCAAACAAAATATATACCCAGATTGCGACTTAGAGTCATCTTTATGAGTTTTGAAACTTACATCAGTGAACCTAGTCACCTCAAGTTCTCTATATCCATAGACTAATAAGGCATGCTTATTTTGTCTAAGATACTTAAGGATGTTCTTAATAGCAATCTAGTGACCATCACCTTGATCGGCCTGATAGCGACTGCACATTCTCAAAGCATACGAGACATTAGGTCGCGTACATATCATGGCATATATGATCGATCCGAAAGTAATCCCCTCTAAGACTGATCCATGTTGAATCTCTTTAACACTTTGTCAATGTACAAGCTCTGGGAGAGTCCAAGCAGCTTTCTAGATCTATCCCGGTAGATCCTTATTCCCAAAATGAAGGCTTTTTCTCCCAGATCTTCAATGGAGAATTTTAATGAAAGCCATGCTTTCACTGATTATAGCATGGGAATGTCATTGCCAACAAGCAATACATCATCAACATAATGGATAATGAATGTCAGTGTGCTCCTACTAACTTTCTTATATACACAAGAATCATCTTCGTTTTGAAGGAAATCATATCTTTTATGGTCTCATCAAAACGTTGGTTCCAAGAACGCAATGCTTGCTTTAATCCATAAATGGACCGATTTAACTTGCAAACCTTGTTTGCATGTTTTAGAATGACAAAACCATCAGGTTGTTGCATATAAACATCCTCCTAAAGGTTTCCGTTAATGAAAACAGTTTTGACGTCCATCTGCCATATTTCATAATCGAAATATGCAGCAATAACAAGCATTATCCAAATAGATTTAATCATGACAACGGGTGAAAAAGTTTCATTATAATCCACATGATGCTGTTGACGATACCCTTTCGCTACAAGCCTAGCTTTTTGCGTTTGTATGTTTCCATCCATGTTCGTCTTCTTCTTGAAGACCCATTTACAACTAATAAACTTAACACCTTCTAGTGCATCAACGAGTGTCCAAACTTGGTTGGTATACATGGAATCCATCTCAGACTTCATAGCATCTTGCTATAAAGCGGTGTCGATACCTTGTATCGCTTCCTTATACCTAGTTGGCTCATTATCCTCAGTAAAATCAATATTTACATGAGGGAGATCAGAAACTTATACCTTTCAGGTTGTTTTCTAACTCTCTCCAATCTACGTGATTCTTATGTATTAGAAGATTGTGGTATAGTCTCATCCCTGATAAACTGTTCATGTTCCGTTAAGGATTCTGTGCTAGGAACAGTATCACTTCAATTTTCATCGAGTTATACTTTCCTCTCACTTATCACTGCATTTAGAAATTCCTTTTTGAGGAAAATAGCATGGAGAGCAACAAATACCATGTTCTCTTGTGGGTTGTAGAAGTAATATCATTTGGTTTCCCTATGATAACCTAAAAATAAGCACTTATCCGATTTGGGTTCTAGTTTGGTACCATCCAAACGTGTATCGTATGCCAAGCATCCCCAAATCTTTAGGAATGAGAAACCCCGTTTATTTCATGTCCATATTTCATATGGAGTCTGTCTAACACATTTTGACGGAACCTTATTAAAAATAATTTTTGCACTATTCATGCGTATACCCAGAAGGAAATTGGTAACTCAGTCTGACTCATCATGGACCTTATCATATCTAACAAAGTTAGGAGTCCACTGTGAAAGAATACCATATCACACATCGGACACATCATCACCTGAACCCAGTCACGCCCATGGGTAGCTTCACGCTTATCGGTTATAGGTGATTTATTTTTCTTCTTTAGAGACTTTTCCTTCGTTTCCAACCATATCATATATCGTAACACAAGTAAACCAGGATGGACATCTAAGCAAACGGTCATTCACTGATCCGCCATCTCTTCAACTAGTCATCTTGCCGACTACTCAAGCTTCTACTGCTAAGATCTTGTAATTAAGTGCCCGCAAGTCTAGCCGAGATCAATCCCTCAAAATACCGAATGAGAGCACATCTCACACTTATCGTTTCTAAGGTTTCACCTTACATCAAACAATTTCATCACTGGACATATGTCTAGCCATCAAGGACTAAACTTTTTCTTTTTTTTTTCACTCTACTGGAATTCTTCCTTTCAACCGCTGATAATGTGGGCCTCGACCCTTGGGATTCATTCCCAAAAATCATTGGTGATGTGGGCCTCAACCCTTGGATTTATTCCTAAAATTGATGCTGGTGTGGGCCTCGACCCTGGGATTCATGCCCGAAATGGATGATGCTATGTTGCTGCTTCTGGTTGGCTTACATTTGTCGTTTTTTCCTTTTCTTCTTTGAAACCTGTGAATACAAAACGAAACAAAAAAAAAATGCAAGTACGTTACGTGTATGCATGCATGCATAGATGAATTTCATATTCCATTAGGTTAGGTCTTCTGCCAGTTCTCCCGATGACCGTTCGGTCTTCTCTTCCTCAGGTAAAATATTGCTTCAATTTGTCCACGTTGATTGGCTCGGTGAACTCGTTTCCTTCTAAATCTGACAGTCTCACTGCCTCATTTCCCATCAATTTCTTGACTGTGTAAGTTCATTCCCAGTCGGGTCTGAACTTTCCTCTCAAGTCTGTCGTCGACGGCTTTGACTGGTTGAGTACCAGATCACCCTTTCGGATCTTGGTAGGGCGCACCTTCTTGTTGAATACTCGAGCCAACCTCTTCTGGTATAACTGCATATGATGTAGGGCTTCATTCTCTTCTCATCCAATAATGCTAACTATTCAAATCTCTGTAAGATCCATTCTTGTTCAGGTAACTCTGCTTCTACTAATACCAGCATGGACTGTATATCTACTTCTACTGGTAATAATGGTTCCATGCCACAGACCAGAGAGTAAGGCGTGGTTCCCGTTGCTGTTCTCACAGAAGTTCTGTACCCCCACAGGGCGTACGATAGTTTGTCAGCCTAATCTTTGTAGTTCTCCGTCATTTTGGCTAATATCTTTTTTATTATCTTATTGGCTGCCACGACTACCGCATTTACCTGCGGTCTGTAAGGTGATGACTTGTGATGTCATATCTTATACTTCTGTAGCATTGCATTTATTTCTCTTTGAAACTGGACTCCGTTTTTTATTACTACATGATGCGGAATTCCATATCGACATATGAGGTTTAGGCTATAAACTTTGCCTTCTGCTTTCCTGTAATGTTACAAAGTGACTCGGCTTCAACCCATTTTGAAAAGTAGTCTACTGCCACTACTATGAAATGATGTCCATTCGATGCGTGCAGTCGAATCTCTCCGATCATGTTGATTCCCCATGCTGAGAAAGGCCACGGCTCCGACAGCCCATGCAATTCTGTGTGCGGCAAATGGTTTAAGTTATTGTGCACTTGAGAATCGTGATAATGCTTTACCAGCTTCGCGCAGTCGGCTTCCATGGTCGACCAGTAGAAGCCTTGTCTTACTATCTTGCAAGAAAAATTCAATCCGTTCATGTGCAGTCCATATACTCTGGCATGTACTTCTTCCATTACTTTTCGAGCCTTTTATTTTCTTAAACACTTCAGCTGGATGCCATTCGCTTGTCTCTTATATAGTTCTCCATTCAAACTCACATACTGAGAAGTTAACTTCTGAATGGCTTTCATGTCTTTTCTGCTTGTTTCTTCCGAGAGTTCCCTGCGTTCTAAGTATCACTAGATATCATTGTACCAGGGTTTCCCATCGTCGACCTCTACTTCTAAGACCCTTTTTATCTCATAAACGGGTCTGCTACTGTTGTCAACACTAGAGGTCTCATCACCAACTTCTCCGGATTCTCCCAAGATGCGGCTAGGGTGGCTAATGCGTCTACCATATGGTTCTCTTCTCGCGGCAAGTACTGGAATTTACAGTTGGGGATAGCTTGTGCTAGCTTCCTTAGATGAAAAAGGTAGGGTCTCAATCGTTATTCCTCCAATTCATATTCTTCTTGCATCTGTCAGACTACCAACCTCGAGTCTCCGTAGACCTCCATGTTCTTAGCTCTCAAGGTTATTAATTCTATCAGTCTGAAGGCGCATGCTTCATACTCGGCCATGTTGTTAGTTACTCCGAACGTCAACCTCTTAGCCATAGGCAAGGTTTCTCCTTCGGGGGTTACTATCACGATTCCTATCCTGGCTTCTTTGTAGTTTACTGCTCCGTCAAAGTACATCTTCCATCCTGGATCTCTTCATCTGGGAATTCAAACTTGTATTGATCTTATTCTATCTGTTGTAATGTCGGGAACTCTGCTACGGCTCGCCCTTTGATTACTTAAGAAGTGAGATATTCGATATCAAACTCCGTAAGAAACACCAACCATCTGCCTAACTTCCCTACCAGCGAAGGCACCGAATGTAGTTCAAGGGATTCTCCTTTGCTACTACCTTGATCTTGTAAGATTGGAAGTAATGATGTAATTTTCTGGACGCCCACACTACTGCCAAACAGATCTTTTCTACTTCTTGATAGCGGGCTTCATACGAAAGCATCTTGTTACTGAGGTAGTAAACTGCATGCTCTACCCCAGTCTCATCTGCTTGTACCATCATCGCCCCCAGCGCTTCGGGTTCTATGGCTAAATACAGTACTAAGGGTTTGCCCAGTCTTGGAGGTTTCAAGACAGTAGGTTTCACCAAGTATTCTTTGATCTTGTCGAAGGCTTCTTGGTATTGCTCATTCCATTTCAATGGCTGGTCCTTCCTCAGTAATTTGAAGATAGGCTCACAGACTAACGTCAGCTTGGCGATGAATCGACTGATGTAATGGATTTTTCTGAGGAATACTCTAACTTCACTCTCCATTTTCGGCACGGGCATCTCGGTAATCGCTTTGATCTTTTCAGGGTCTACTTCTATCCCTCCCATTCCCACCGTGTGTCCTAGTAATTTCCCGATGTTACTCTGAACACACATTTCTTGGGATTTAGTCACAAGTTGTATTTGTTGACTTTTCAAAGGAACTTCTCTAGTGCTTCTATGTGTCCGCCTCTCATCTCCGACTTCACCATCATGTGGTCCTGATATACTTCAATTTCTTTTTGCATTAAGTCATGGAACAATGTAGTGGCCATTCGTTAATAAGTGGCTCATGTATTCTTGAGCCCAAATGGCATCACCCTATAGCAATATGTATCCAATTATGGAGGAATATATTCAAGAGAGTTTATCTGATCCTATGAAAATTTGTACATCTAATTTTATTGAATCAAATACTAATTAGATTCAGATATTTTTTACTTGATTCTACACATGTACTGGAAGATGATGTAGAGAAGCAAGATTTTGAGGAACTAGGAACACTTGAAGACGAGAAAAATGAAAAGCACCCATATTGGAATTAAATACTTTACCATAAGGATTAAAGTATGCTTTTCTTGGAGATAAACAAATTTATCATGTGGTACTTTCTTCCTCTCTCACAAGCAATCAAAAAAGTAAGTTATTTATTTTGAAAGAACATAAACAAGGAATTTGATTAACTTTAAAAGATATAAAAGACATTAATTCTTTAAAATGCACATGCAAAAAACATTTAAAAGATAATGTCAGGATATATCGACCACCTAAAAAAAGTTAAACCCTTACATGAAAAATGTGATTAAAACATGAGATCTTAAATTTTTTTGATTCATTTATCTCTTACATACCTAGTTTGGAGAAAAATACATATGTTAAAAAATAGAGAGCTAAACAATTAGGTATTAATTATAAATGCGCATGTTAGACGTGCAACACTCATTGTCATTCGTTAGGAATGATGTCTAATAATCACGAATAAAGAATCCAATCCATTAGAGATGGCATGAGTAATGAGTCACTAGATAATATATCATTGACTCTTGATACGCAAATGGATTTGATAGATTGATTCACAACTTACATACATAATTTCAAAAAGAAATACAACAATACAGTCTCGGGAATCTGACTTTAAAAGACCATGTTTGCCAATTTATAAGAAATTTAGATGAGAAGCATATCTCCGACCCATAGAGGGCGTTCAAGCCATTACTGGACGTAAAATCGGAGAAAGATGTGAGCCACAATCACAACTATCAGTACATATCATTTACTATTTTGATTTCTTTTTTTATTGTTTTAATATGTAAAATTTCTTTTTCATAGTAGTGTTGTAGATTCAATTGTCAATTTCATACTAACCAAATGATATCTTCTAAACTCTACTTCTTTTTATTCAGACATTGGAGATAATGTTTCAATTTGGTTGGGGGAGAGGAGATAGTTGACCAGATATTTTTTGTTTTTTGTGTTTTCATTTTTTGTAAAAAAATATATTTATTTTATGTTGCTTTTTTTATAAAAAAAATACATATATGTTGCTTTTGTTTTGTTGTTGTTTTGTGTGCAAAAATAAATTTGTTGATTTTATTTAGTGTTTTTATTCAAAAAAAACTACACACAAACCAACAATTAATTTTTGACTAAGCAAGTGGAATTGCTGTTAAAAGATGGCAGTGTAAGGAGTTTTCGCTCCTGAGACACGTCTCAATATAATTCGTAACAAGCTGTTTTTATTTATTTCTTTTTGAATAATTTAAATATGTGAATTCCCCATAATATTGATTAAAATTGATCTTCATATACTCATTTGACAAGTATTATCAACATACACGGTAACATATGATCATGAGTTCTAAGTGAAAATTTTATAATATTCAGTTCTCTAGTTTGCAGGAGGAGCACCTAAAGGCAATGGAATTTGTATATTTATTCAAAAAAATCAACCAAGCTTTTACTTAGTAACCAGACATCTTGCCTCAGCAAGCAGTGATTATTGGCGTAAAATGGTAGAGCTTGAGTTAATTTAAAAAAAATGATAATAATAATAATAATTTAGCTTGTACTTAGTAACCAGACATCTTGCCTTAATAACCAATGATTGTTCACGTAAAACGATCGAACTTGAGTTTGTTAAAAAAAATATGTGTATGAATAAGTTCAATTTCGTAGCCTCTCTAACTCAAGCAAATAAGTCCGTATGGATGTTTTAAACTTTAGTGTCCCAAGACCAATTGGTCTGGGAGTCACTGGCATAAAGCTCTTTACATGGGTTAGAGAGAAAGCTTAGAAAATCGAACACTTTTGTTTCGATATCTGAGATCCGAGCAATTATATAAATAATTGGTTTGAGAATCACTGGCTCAATACTCGTTACAAGGGTTACATATGTATTATAATAAAAAAAAAATGTATATAAATAAACTATCATTGCCAAAATGTGTAAACCATGATATAACTGTATGACAAAAATATTACTTTTTTAACAAGAACTGTGAATATTGTGGGTACAATGAATTGATTAGTACTTTATTTTATGGATGTATAGAAGAATGATAAAAAGTACAAAAGAATTTGCTTATTTGATTATTAGAACAAAGAAAATAACTATTAACTTGGATAAGAATTTTTCTTTTAAATTTTCGTTTAAATTACTAGGGACTAGTAATAAGCTGGTTGGGGGAGTGATGAACATTAAAAAGTGCACACTTAATAAAAGAGAAACTAATCGTTTTACATGATGTGGTTCTATGGTTAATTACACTGGAATCGCACTAAACTAATCTTTATCCCTTATTGCGATCTGTTGTTGTGGTAGTGTTCGATCTCAAGAATAAATTATATTTTCATCATAATTATATTTTTTGGAATTTATTACAAATATAAAAATTTTGAAATTTTATTTATTGGTTCACTCAAAAATTGAAAATATGTCAAAATGTAATAAATTTTAATATATAATTAAAAATTATATCAAACATTTACTATATATATGTTGATAGTTGCTTTTCATTACATGGGTAATTCGAGAAATCTACTCCTCGAACAAACCTCCCCAAGCAGTCAAGTTATTGCTTAGTTGGGAACCAAAGCAAACAAAAAATCACAGAGAAAACAGAGGTCTAACGTGGTTTGGCAAAAAATGCCTCCAACCTACGTCCACGGGAACAAAGGAGGAATATTTTTATTACTAGCTATGGTCAAGATTGACTGATTTTCTCTCTTTATCACTAAGCTTTTTAGAGCTCTTTTACAAGTTGTAGAATATAAAAAAATGCTAACCAGAAAGAACCAACCATTGAAACTGAATCTTCGATACCTTTATCTAGGTTCTTAAATCTACTGTTATACCAACTCGTGACGTCAGCACACGTCAGTCTGTCATTGTCGCCCATGCTCATTTTCCCCAACTGCTATGCAAATAGTAGCTCTGGCCTTCTAACTCAACCACCATTTGTCAACAAAAAGCCATCATGCACACCTTTATCCTCTGCTACACGTTCTCCCTACGTAACAACCTGCGATTCAACCACTCCCACACTGTTCCGTGTGTCAGAAGGGAAGTCTTTTACTAACTCCCGTCATATGACTCATATCAGCCTTATGGAAGCTCAAACTTTCATGCAGGGCTTACGTCATCCATGTATAAGCATAAGATACTGCAAACTCGACCTCGGTCCTCGGGTCAATGTGCCGAGATGAATGGTGCTGAATCCTCTTCCTTGCTTCTTTATCAGGTCGGGTCGGTAGACACGGACCTCCTCGGGTCAGCCTTCACAGATGCTCAAGTCCAACTGGATATAGGTCGGTATCCAAACCTATTCTCATCAACTGGCTCTTCCCACAGATGTCCCTCTATACCTCGGGCTCAGGCCATTCATCTAATCTCCCATCCTCATAAGTGTTAGGGTTGGTGCTTAGAGCGCCAATCCGGACCGTATTTATGTCTGATTCATGAATACGAACATCCCCTTATTCCATAATATTACTTATTTATGGTTGCACCTCTTGTTCTTATATATACGTATTCGATCTGATTACGATTAGATTGAAACTAAATGTGGTTTAGTGATATGTATATATTAGACAAATGCCCGATAATATATAATGCAGTACACAGTTACAAAGTTAGTTTGTAATTGACATTGGGAAGTGTCACTGCTATATGAATATTATCAAACATTGTTCCTGGTCAAGATTTGCTAACACGGGTCGGTTAGTCAAATCTGTTGAGACCAGTACATGTCGTATATCGAGACTTGGTCCGATGGTTTATCCCAATAAACCATGAGTCTAGGGAGACTCGTATAGACGTGTAGGTGTTTATAGTGGATAAACACTGAACGGCTCACCGAAGATTCTTAATAGATGGTACACCAACGTCAATAAGAATCTTCTCGGGTTGAGTAGCATAGTGGTCCTTCGACTTGAGATACCACTGTGGATGTATGAGACATCCTCCACACTTAGATGGCAGTCACGTTATCGATCTATTTAGATCAGACCTCCGCCTGTTCGTTGGGTGTGGATCGATCCTCAGGATATCCTGTGTGTGTCAAGATAGGATCCGTCAGTTCTGTGTACAGAGCATAGGTAGTCCATATATAATTAGCAGTCTGTTAAATCTGTGGCCACAGTATACTTCGGAAGTAAGTTCCGAGTGTTATTTAAAGATTGCTAATAGATACGTCGACGAGATAATACCTATAGAGATTTGACGTTTACATCTATATCTCTGGGATTATCTGGATACCTGTGACGGAGGGATTATACGTATGCAATGACCTCGACCTGTATGGTTCAGCTAGTTTATCCGTGATCGTCATAATCTACGGGTGGATAGATTATGGACATGAAATTGGATTTCGTGACGGATATACCTGAATCTAGAGAGGCTCAATAATGAAACATACTCGTAGAGCACTAGAGCAACATTTATGAATAATGATGATTATTTATAAATCGTTTAAACGTTAAACGAAAAATACATGCGAACGGGCCGAACCGTCATTTCCTAATTAATGTGTATTTGTATTTAATATATGATATTATTAAATACACATTAATAAATAGTCAAATAAAGGTATTTGACATATATCATCAATATATGTATTTGAGATATTTAAAGTAAATATAATACATATATTTGATATATTTGTATTTAATTAATTATTTAATTATTTAATTGTTAAATGATTAATATAATTAAAATATAAATATATCACCAAATGATAAAGTTAGGAAATGATTATAAGTGTAAATGTTTGACTTTACATTAAAGGAAAATGTTGTCAAATTGATTTTGACTTCTTAAGATATTTGTTCAAAATTGTTTGAAAATGAAAATATCTTTTTCCTTTATTTTTCATTAAATTCGGCCATAACACTTAAATATAAGAGTTATATTTTTCTTAGTTGCATTTGTTGACTTAATTAAATATCTAATAAAGTGTTATTTGGATATTTATGCAAGTTGACCAAATGTAAAGTGAAATGAAATTGAAATTGCAAAAACTTGTATTTGGCTAGGTAATTTCGGCCAAGGCAAATGTTGTCTAAGTATATATTGTTTTTCATTTCATTTCATTCTTAACCTAATACACTTTAAAGAAAAACTCCATTAATGGAAGCAAAGGAAGCTTGTGAGAAAGAAAGAAGAAATCAAAGAAAGCTTGGATTTTAGTAAGTTTTTCCAACTTGCTATTAGAAAGGAAAATGTTCCTTAGGATCTAGGCTTTAACATATGATGTTCTTAGGTTATTTCTTTCTTTATTCCTTGTGTTTTTGTTGATGGAAGTTTTGATGGAAGTGTTGAGCATGTATGATGAAGGAAGGTTGTGACTATTGTAGTTATAAGCTTTCTTTTAAGGTTTTGGAAACCATGTTGCTAATCTAGAGTTGTTGACCCACTCTTAGATGACCTAGATTTGATCTTGAGTTGTTTCATTGTGTTGAGACTTTGATTGGATGGAAGAAACATGATTGAAGTAATTGATTTAACCAATTTGGTCTAATTTGTCCAATTTGAAGAAATTGAAAAATTAGGGTTCATGACCAATTCCAAATTTGGGGGTTTTCATATATGTTGTGTATTTGGATGTGTATATGATGCATATAAAGTTTCATGTTGATTGGATTACATCTTGATGTGTTTTGAAGCATGAAATGACAAAGTGCACAAATTGCCACCTTTGGGAGGCATTCGGCCAAATGGATAAAATTTGGGGATTTGGTTGCTTTTGGTGTTTTGATGTTTTGAACATGCTAAGTTCATCTTAGAAATGATTTAGAATCATTCAAAATTGATTAGATCAATTTCGGACTAAAATGGACAAAATACCAAGTGTAAGGGCAATTCGGTAAATTCACTTAAATATGATTTATTGAATTTATTTTTCATAATTTGATTATTGGAATGTTAAATAAATATGTTTATTTAATTAATTCGAGAAAAAGTTTTGAAATCGGAAAATTTGATTTTCCACCGCTTCCGCTGCGTTACCGGATTCTGCCCCTAAAACCCCTACAATAAGGACCTTGGACCATTTATTAAGTGCAGAACCCCATTATACCACTCTTCAGGTTTCAGTGTTCCTCGATGCTGAAAAATCACCATCAACAATATATGTTAATAATAGATGTACGCTTGTCATATTTTTCAATCTTTAAGTGTATCAATAAAGAAATTATAAGATTTATGTATTTTTTATAACTGATTTTACTCGATTGATCATTTCCCTTATCTTTTTAATTTTATCATAACTTTTTTTTTAAAAACAAAAACAAAAAAACTGAGGTATATAAAATTACATAAGAATGAGTAAAGAGGTTGTCTGGAAGAACTGAAAATTTGATCAAGATTCATTGGAATGCAACAAAGAGAAATCAATTCTCAAAGTAAAATGCATTCAATGGATGTGATTTGGTAGCAAAGAGTTTAATATTTGGTTTTCAGGTTCTGAGTTTGAATCTGGAATGCATTTCTTTGTAAGAACCCGGGGCAGTCCAAATTTTACCTGCTCCGCTTAAACATAGGTTGAGTGGTTTGACGGCGGAATTTATAAGGTTTCCAAAAAAAATCTGCAAAATACCCAAGAGCCTTTTTTTTAACAAGACTATATCAAGAGCTGAACTTTAGATGCAAGAAGCTCATCAAAAGAAAATCAAATGTCGATTTCATAATATTTTTTAAAAATTTTAAATTAAAAATTGTGATTTTACATGTCACAGGACAAGATTGGCTTAATATTGGTTTCTCTCTTTCAAAGCACCAGAGAAAAAATTCCTCTCTTAATACTACTTTAGCCAGTACAGCAGCAGCTAATAATACTACTAAAAGCAAACAGCAACGTCCAAGATTTGCAGTATCATCATCCTTCATTCATCATCATTAGACTTGGCCATCGGTCCGAACCGGAACCGAATCGGCCGGTTTCCGATTCCACAAGTGTGGAATCGGGAATCGGAATTGAACCGAACGGTTCTGATTCCCTATCTTCTTCTTCTTTTTTTTTAAAAATTTTAATAATGATTTCTTTTTTAAAAAAATGAGTTAAAAAAATTTATTTAAAATTATGAATTTAAATTTAGATTACATTAAAAAAAAATTATTTATTTGAATTTTATTAAATTAAATTAAAAACTTAAAATTATTTAAATATTAATAGTGGAACCATCCGGTTCCGGTTGGAACCGAATGGTTCCAACGGTTCTGGTTCGAGTGGGAACCCTAACCGAATCGTACGGAACCGATTCCGGTTCTCGAACCGGAACATGAAGGAACCCCACTCGGAATCGTCTGGTTCCTTCCGATTCGGTTTCGATTCCGAATCATAACCGTGACCGGGTCTAATCATCATGATTTCACAAGTTTAGTTTGAAATTGGGAAACCTCTGACAGACACATTTAATCTGATGAAATATGTTTGTTTTATCGACCTGATTCATCAAGAAAATTTTCTCATATAACAAAGCACCATTCCATCTCTCATCAGATTTCATCAAATTTTCATGCAACTAATGGCATAATCAGAATATTGATTGAATGAGTAAATTTTGATTTTCACAAAAAAAAAAAGAAAAAGAAATAGGTACTATTCATTTTAGCAGGGACAAATCAAAATTATTCCATTAATAATCAAATTTTTCATTAACTTATAGGTCTATGTGTGCTCCGCCACTACACACAACAAAGGCTGTCTAATGATTGATATTAACGTTATAATTTAAACTCATTCTTGCCCTTCTGGGTAATGACAATTGCAAGTGCATAGATAAATTGTCCTACCTAAATAATCTCTTAGGACAAGTAAACTTGAACACTTGCAGTCTTCGTTACCTTGCAGATAGGGCAACCGCCTATAAACCCTTCGCATTCTTTACACAAACACAAGTGTCTACATGGCAGAAGCAGGATAGAGACTTCCCGAACATTACAAGCTCGACAATTCATCTGTTTCTTCATGGCAGTTGAATTTCCGGAACAGTCTACAACACGAAGATGATTCAGATTAGTGTGAGAGGCTGCATCGTCTACCTCACTATCCCCAAAACCTTCATTCACATGCATAGCACCTTGTGCCATGGCCTGCTTCAGATTGTTCTTCAATGCATGGACTACAGACTCGTTATACTTTGCTTTATAGTGCCAGGATTGAACTTCCATGCTAACCTGTTTCATTTTTTCCACTAGTTCCTTGTTCTTGCGGTTCATGTTCTCTATTTCCTGCTCCTTTTCGTGTAACCTCCTTCCAACTCCTTTTTCTATGGCACTGAGAAAAGAATATGTGTGTCTTTGCTTCAATTCCCTTACACCCTTTATCATGTTTTCTTCCTGTATCAAACAAACCAGGTAAGAATTGGCTGAAAAAGGTAGGGAACCAAAAATATCTTCAATAATAATACAAAGTAATTACAACTCAGACTACATGGAGCCTTGTAGACTAAATTAAATGCAATATGTGATCTCCTATTCCTAAATGTCTGCAAATATTTAAATTTCTCCCGGGCATGCTCTTTTTATTATTAGGCTACTTTCATTTAGTTGAAGAAAACAGGAGACATGTTCTGCCTCTGCCACACTCTCATAAGTATGTGGAACTTTAATAGTTACAAATTAATTTTGATCGGACATTTAGATTATAAAAACAACTAAGAAACTAAAAAAATGACAAGAAACTGATGAAAAAATTATAGTGTTGATAAAATGACGAGTGTTGAAAAAATGACAACAAATGTTTGGGAAACTGATAGGGACATAATGAGAATGGGATGAAAAATTTTGAGAATGTGATGATGAAATGAGAAATGTTGAGAACATAATGAAAAAGTGACTAGAAATGTTGGGGGGAAAAAGATGAGAAATGTCAAGAAAGTGATGAGAATGTGATGAAAAAGAGTAATGAGAATGTGAAGAGAAATGTTGTCTCATAAATCAATTAGGTTTTTTCCTCGAAGATATTTAAGATGAGCCTTTAAAAG
>SKCR01055130.1:0-52998 GCA_019454045.1 Zanthoxylum bungeanum | reverse complement strand
TACCGAGCATGGAGAGAGGCAGAAAACGCATCTTGTTCTTCTTCGCAACAAAACCGTTCAATGTGAGTATGTATTCCGCCTTACTCCTTGGTTGTATTCAACTCGTTTTTATGCATGATTGATGATTCTTGGGACTTGATTGAAACTCAACAATGTCGCCGTTTTGGCCGTTGGCACTTTTGTTTTGGAACTGCCCTTGGGGCATGTACTTAAACTTACAAACTGTTATTATGTACCTAGTTTGACTAGGAATATTATTTCTGTATCTATGTTAGCCCAATGTGGGTATACTTTTGTCTTTCGAAACACTGGGTGTTTTATGTATAAAAATGATATAGAAATTTGCACTGCTGATGTAAATAATGGTCTATATATTTTGAATATGAATCAATCTCAAACATATAATGTAACAAACAAAAGGCTTAAAGTAAGTAACAAAGATGAAACTTAAATGTGGCATTGTCGTCTGGGACACATAAACAAGACACGTATATCCACACTTTCGAAGAGTGGGTACTTGGACGGATTTGATCCAAATTCATATGACGTCTGCGAATCTTGTTTATTAGGCAAGATGCCTAAATCACCTTTTAGCGGTAAAGGTACACGTGCCACCGAACTGTTAGCCCTTGTTCGTAGTGACGTTTGTGGGCCCATGTCTAGCCAGGCTAGAGGTGGATATGAATACTTCACAACCTTTACGGATGATGCATAGCGTTATGGTCATGTGTATCTTATGAGACAAAAGTCGGAAACTTTTGAGAAATTCAAAGAGTTTCGACACGAAGTAGAAAAATAGACCGGCAAAAGTATTAAGACATTACGGTCAAACCTTGGTGGCGAATACTTGAGCAATGAGTTTCTTGATTACTTGAAAGAATATGGTATTCTTTCACAGTGGACTCCTCCCGGAACACCGCAAGTAAACGGTGTGTCCGAACGGAAAAACCGAACTTTGTTAGACATGGTAAGGTCTATGATGAGTCGCACAGAGCTACCTATTTCCTTCTGGGGATATGCATTGAACAGTGCAATACTTATTTTGAATAAGATTCCGTCAAAGTCTGTTCAACAGACTCCGTATGAAATATGGACAGGAAAGAAACCTGGTTTCTCATTCCTGAAGATTTGGGGTTGCTGGGCATACGTCAAACGTTTGGAAGGTACCAAACTAGAACCCAAATCGGATAAATGCCTATTTGTGGGATATCCTAGGGAAACCAAAGGATATTACTTCTATCACCCACAAGAGAACAAAGTATTTGTTGCTCTACATGCGATTTTCCTTGAGAAGGAATTCCTAAATGCAGTGATAAGTGAGAGGAAAGTAGAACTCGATGAAAATGGGAGTGATACTGTTCCTGGCACAAAATCCTTAACGGAACATGAACAGTCCATCAGGGATGAGACTATACCACAATCTTCAAATACACAAGGACAGCATAGGTCGGAGAGAGTCAGAAAACAACTTGAGAGGTATGGGTTTCTGATTTCACCTCATGTGGAAATTAATCTTATTGAGGAAGACGAGCCGGCTACGTATGAGGAAGCGATACAAGTGATCGACTCCAGTTTATGGTAAGATTCCATGAATTCCAAAATGGATTCCATGTACACCAACCAAGTTTGGACACTGGTTGATGCGCCAGAAGGCGTAAAGCCTATTGGTTGCAAATGGGTCTTCAATAGGAAGACCGACATGGATGGATACATACAAATGTACAAAGCTAGGCTTGTAGCGAAATGGTATCGTCAACGATATGGTGTCGATTACGATGAAACATTTTCACCTGTTGCCATGATTAAATCCATTAGGATAATGCTTGCTGTATATTTCGATTACGAGATATGGCAGATGGACGTCAAAACCATTTTCCTTAACGGAAACCTTTTGGAGGATGTTTATATGCAACAGCCTGACGGTTTTATCGTACCAAGACTTGCAAACAAGGTTTGAAGTTAAATCGATCCATTTATGGATTGAAGCAAGCATCGCGTTCTTGGAACCAACGTTTTGATGAGATCATAAAAGAATATGATTTCGTTCAAAAGGAGGATGATCCTTGTGTATATAAGAAGGTTAGTGGGAGCGCACTAACATTCATTGTCCTTTACGTTGATGATGTATTGCTTATTGGCAATGACATTCCCATGTTAACATCGGTGAAAGCTTGGCTTTCATTAAAATTCTCCATGAAGGATCTGGGAGAAACAGCCTTTATTCTAGGAATAAAGATCTACCGGGATAGATCTAGAAAGCTGCTTGGATTCTCCCAGAGCACGTACATTGACAAAGTGTTGAAGAGATTCAACATAGATCAGTCCAAGAGGGGACTATTGCCAGTGTCACATGGCGTCACTCTATCTAAGGACATGTGTTCTAAAACTCAAGATGAGAGAGACAACAGGAGTCGGATACCGTTCGCCTCGGCAGTCGGATCGATCATGTATTCCATGATATGTACGCGACCTGATGTCTCGTATACTTTGAGCATGTGTAGTTGCTATCAGGTCGATCCAGGTGATGGTGACTGGATGGCGGTTAAGAATATCCTTAAGTATCTTAGACAAACTAATGATGCTTTCTTAATCTATGGAGATGGAGAACTTGAGGTAACTGGGTATACCGACGCAAGTTTCCAAACCGATAAAGACAATTGTAAGTCGCAATCCGGGTACATATTTTGTTTGAATAACGGAGCAGTAAGCTGGAAATCTTCCAAACAAGAGACTGTTGCCGATTTAACAACATAAGCGGAGTATATTGCTGCAGGTGAAGCATCAAAAGAGGCAGTTTGGATCCGTAAATTCCTAATTGGATTAGGAGTAGTTCCGTTAGCAGCTGAGCCTGTTCCATTGTATTGTGACAATAACGGGGCTATAGCGCAGGCTAAGGAACCGCGGTCTCATCAACAATCCAAGCATGTTCTTCGACGTTTCCATCTGATTCGTGAGATCATACATCATGGCGATGTGAAGATCGAGAAGGTCGCATCAAAGGACAACATTACAGATCTGCTGACGAAAGATATTCCTCAGCAAAAGCTTGAGAGACATGTACATAGTTCAGGTATTAGATGCTTGAGTGATTGGCTATAGGCCAAGTGGGAGATTGTTAGACAATTATGACCCATAGCGCCACTATTTGTAAAAGACATTGTGGTTTTTGTACAAATTAATTATGTAGCAATGGAAATTGCATTTTATCATTTTTTAATTTGATTACTTAAATATATAAATGATAAAAGTCCTTATGATTAGTTCCGGATTATAAGATACGAGACAATATCAATCCATAACGGTTTAATCATTAAATATCCATAGTTGTAGTATTATCGAGACTGGACATCGATAATGCGGAATAGACTAGTATTGTACTTGTGCGTGTTATGGAAGCGTAACGACATAGTTCTCATATATTTAAGTATTGGATACTTATGCAAGTGTGATAGGAGGTTGTGTTTACCGATGGTACGGAAACAGCTTCGCTCTGGATAGACCCCGTAGAATCCCATTGGTAGTATGACTATGTGTCTATGGGAGTCCGCATCAGGGTAGGTGTATTTGGTTTTAACCTGAGACTTGCATCGCTAGTACTTGCGACAATCAATACGCTTTGGTTTTGGTCGTCCAGGACTTTAACAGGTTCTGTGTACGCCTCTTCTGCGTTTATTGGGAATCGTAGTGTATTGCGTGTGATGTCAAGATGGAAGTATCACTTCAGTCATATGGAGATGATGATCACGCAGGGATACAGAACTGGTACTCTAAATTGGTTGCAACCATCGGGATAATATGACATGGTCATGATTATCCGATTAAAGAGACTAGTTGCTTGTAGTTCGATATATACTTCGTACGGGGCAGACACTATTCCAGCCTCAGGCCTTGCATGTGACATCAGATACTGGATCGTAATACGCAATACTACGTATACTACACCTGATACATATTATATATTCCATTAAGAATATTTCTGGAGAATTGGGTAGGCACGGTGCTTTGCTAGAAGCCAACCATGTCTCATAAATCGGTAAAAACGTAGTACAAGGTACGTACGTGTTCGGATAGTTCGACGACCGGATTTACTGCCAACTTATCCAGGGATCTCTTGGGTCGCTTCCCGAAGATTCACTGATGACGTATGATTCGAGCATAATTAATATGGGATTAATTACGGAGAGATTTTATCAAGGATAAAATACTATTTGAAGAGAGAGAGAACGATTAATTTGGAATTAATCGATAAAATAATATATTTGATATATTAAACGAAATTAGATTTCGACGCGGAATTAAAATTGGATTTTAATTCAGGCAAACGAATTAATTTGCGAACGATGTGAATAGTAATTTTGCTTGGCATAATTATTTAATTAATTTGATTTAATTACGTCGCACGGAAAATTCATTAATTTAGAATTAGCGAACCCGAGCCCGGGATGTGTCGCGGGCCCACTCGGATTTTGAATCAAGTGGGGCCCACATGTCACATCACTTGTCACTTTAAGTTACTTTTTAGTGATGGGTTTTGGTGAAAGGAATGGTGATGACTTGTATTACACATTTTGTGTGTAATCATTAGATTGACTTTTACCAAATTTTGAATTTTGGTATATGATATTTTGTTTTTGGAAAACATAATACACAAGTCATTCTTTTCTTCTCCATTCTCTCTCCCTCATGGTTTCAACACAAAGAAAACACTCTCCCTCCTTTTTCTTTCAATTGCCGTGGGCTTCACAAGGAAGAAGGAGAAAATTTGTTGCAAATTTTCAAGTTGCTAGCACATCAAGGAATCATCCAAGGTGATAGGGAAACCATCCCAAAAGCTTGGAATCAAATGACAAAGCTTAGACCTTGGATCTTGGAGCTTGGCCGAAAACTTGGAGCAAAAATTTTTGTGTTTGACGCATCCTAAATCCGTTCATTGTAAGTATGATTCCGCCATACTTCTTTATGTATTCACTTTATTTTCATTGCTTATATTGATCTTGGATGAGTCTTAGAGACCAACAAGAACGTGGTACGAGGTACGCACGTGTCGGATAGTCCGGCAACCGCATTTACTGCCAACATATCCAGGAATCTCTTGGGTCGCTTCGCAAAGATTCACCGATGACATTTGACTCGAACAGAATTAATCTGGGATTAATTATGAGAGAGAAAATTAATCTGGGATTAATTACGGTAAGAATTTATCTGTGATTAAATTCATCTAGAAGAGAGAACGCGATGAATTTTACTATTTAATTTATTTATTGGGCTAAAATAATATATTAGATATATTAATTGAAATTGAATTTCAATACGGAATTAAAATTAGATTTTAATTCAAGCGAACGAATTAATTTTGAATTAATTTGTAAGCGACTTTCGTAATAATTTTGCTATGCATTATTATTTACTTAAATTAGATTTAATTATTTAGCGATGAAATATTCATTTAATCGGATTAAATGAATCCGAGCCCAAATTGTGTTGTGTAAGCTAACTTGAATTTGGAATTCAAAATTGGGTGGGACCCACAACTTACATCACTTGTCAAATTTGTGATGGTGGTAGTTGACAATAGTGTTTGAATTAAATAAACACTTAACAACACAGAAACCAAGTGAACACTTTTTACAATTTTTGGTAACTAGTTTTGTTAGACATTACTATTCATCATCTCTCTCTTTTCTCTTCATGTTGGCCGAACTTCTCCCTCAATTTTCTTGAATTTTTGTAGCAAAAATTCATCAAAGCTAGCACTTTGGGAGTCATAGAAAGGTGATAGGGAATTGGAACTCAAAAGGAGGGCTTGGAGCTTCTACATCCAAAATTAAAGTTTTGAACTTCAACCGATCAATGTGAGTATTTTCGTTACTTTCACTTGGTTTATTCACACTAGAATCATGTTTAGGATCCTTGGGCTAGTCTTATAGACACTAACACATGAATCAATTTCTAGGGATAGGCCCGCTATAGGGAGAGCATCGTGACAGATTTGGTATCAAAGCCTAAAGTTTTAGATTCTGTAGACACATTGATCCCATCTAGTTTGCCAATCTAGCAGTAGCAGTACCTGGGATTTTATTCATGTACCACAATCACTTTTCAGGTTGGTCCATACATTTAAGACATTATTTTCGTGTTTTTAAGACTTGTGTTGTAAACCTTAATATTGGAGATTTCTTCATAGATTTGCTAAATTGTAATTTAAGAAGCATTATTTTTAGTTATATATTTAAATTACATGATATGTAGAATGCTCGAACTATAGAGGTTCGCGAATCCTTTTCTAGGGTTAGGCCCGCTCTAAGGAGGGCGTCATGACAGATTTGGTATCAAAGCCTAAAGTTTTAGATTCCGTAGACACATTAATCTCAGGTAGTGTGCCAGTACAGCGGTAGCAGTGCCTGGGATTTGATTCACATGCCACAATCACTTTTCGGGTTGGTCCATACATTTAAGATATTATTTTTGTGTTTTTAAGATTTGTGTTGTAAACCTTAATATTGGAGATTTCTTTAGAGATTTGCTAAATTATAATTTAAGAAGTATTATTTTTACATATATGTTTGAATTGCGTGATATGTAGAATGCTCAAACTAAAGAGGTCCGCAAATCATTTTCTAGGGTTGGGCCCGCTCTAGGAATAGCGTCGTGACAGATTTGGTATCAAAGCCTAAAGTTTTAGATTATGTAGACACATTAATCCCAGGTAGTTTGCCAGTACAACAGTACCAGTACTAGGATTTGATCCACGTGTCACAGTCACTTTTCAGGTTGGTCCAGACATTTAAGATATTTTTTTTGTGCATTTTTAAGACTTGTGTTGTAAACTCTAATATTTGAGATTTCTTCAGAGATTTGCTAAATTATAATTTAAGAAGTATTATTTTTGCATATATGTTTGAATTGCGTGATATGTAGAATGCTCGAACTAAAGAGGTCCGCAAATCCTTTTTCTAGGGTTGGGCCCGCTCTAGGGAGGGCGTCGTGACAAATTTGGTATCAGAGCCTAAAATTTTAGATTTTGTAGACACATTGATCCCAGATAGTTTTCCAGTACAACAGTAGCAGTACCTGTGATTTGATTCACGTGTCACAGTCACTTTTCGTGTTGGTCCATACATTTAAGACATTATTTTCATGTTTCTAAGACTTGTGTTGTAAACCCTAATATTGGAGATTCATTCAGAGATTTGATAAATTGTAATTTAAGAAGTATTATTGCATATATGTTTGAATTACGTGATATGTAGAATGCTCGAACTAAAGAGGTCTGCAAACCCATTTCTAGGGTTGGGCCCGCACGAGGGAGAGGGTTGTGACATATTTGGTATCAGAGCCTAAAAGTTTAGATTCTGTAGACACATTGCATTAGATGAGGATATTAGAAGAGTAGTTTTGTGTCTATAGGAAAATGTCTAGACGTGGCTGTGGTACTGGTAGGGATGATAAATCTGGACTCGCACTTAAATATGTTTTGATGGAATCAGATCCGAATGCTTGTATATCCAGTAATTGAAAATCCAGATTTTTTTTTTCATTTTTTCCATATGTGTATTTTTTTTTCTTTTTTTTTATTATTTTATATTTGTATAATGGTCAATTATTTTCATAACCAGACCAGACCGTCAAACCGGGAACCGGCATTGAATCTGGTCTGGCCATATGTAAAAAATTGGTCTTATAAAAAACCAGTCAAAATCAGACCGAACCGGCCCAATTTTTTTTTTTTTTTTTAATTAAATAAAATTATTTATTATGTAAGCCGGTTTTGTCGATTTTTTAGAGACTGTTGAACCAGTCCATTAAATTTTTTATATCACCGATCCAATTATAAAAAAAAATGATTATTTTCCTTTGATGTCATTGCATTTCTTGCATGAATAACCTTTGAACCATTAAAAAGAATAATAACTTTAAGAAATACCATCTTGCCATGAACATTGAGATCAGACAGCCACGTATTCAAAACTAAAGCCCTTTTTATTACTCCTTCAAGCACACCTTCAGTCACAACAACTATATAATATATTTCTTACTTTTACTGTCACAAGCAACGCTACTATTATACATACATACTGTCATATCATTACTCTCTACATATATATATATATATATATAATTATGATGAGTTTGGGAGTGGTACTTAATTAGAGTTTTTAAATTTATTATGAAGAAATTTTAAATAGTTTAATCTTCAGATATATTTTTAATATAATTTTAAACACCCAGAATTAGACACAAGATGATTAAGTTGCTCATCAATACGAATCCTTAAATCATTATGTGAAGGCGGCGCCGGTTTTGGACTTAAAGGAGGAGATCTATAGGTCCTCCCAAAATCTTGATCAGTCACCATTGTTATCAAAGTGCTGCTGCTGCTGCGTGGAGAAGGATTATTCTCGGACTGAGTTGGTGATTTTGAAGAAGCTGGAGGCGGCGGAGGTGAAAGATGTTTTATCTTTCCGTTATCAGGAAAAGCAGTATGTAGCTGGCTTTCTGGTGAAGATGGCTTTGGCGACGGCGGAGGTGACATTCTGGGCCGGTCGCAATTGGTGGCCGTAAGCTCGTCTCTGCCAATGTTTGTTATTTGCTTGTTTGGTGGTGCTGATTTTGGAGATGGAGGTGGTGTGTTTAAACTCCTTCCGTATTCAATCACCATTGAAATTTTGTTGTGCCAGCTCTCTGTATGTAGCACATCAAAAAAAAAAAAAGGAGATTAGAGACGTGACATTAATATTTATGATGGTATATATATGAATGATTAAATACATGAAATGTGATTGAGATGAACTATATATTATATAGTACATAGCCAGCCTTAATATTCATGGTAGAACTGTATGTGGGCATGTAATGGAATTTCTATAGAATCAAACCCATGAGTTTGAGGGTTATTCCAAGCTTTTATAATTAGTTTAGGATTTATTCTCGGTCGATGTGGGATAATCTCCCTTATAACTTCTATTGTTAAGAAAAATAAGGATGTGGATCAAAAAGAAAATGGATGAAGGGAATATGGAGAAATTATTATAGCTAGCTTGATAAGTTTTAGTGGTATAAAAAACTATAGTGCTTTTACACTCCTTACAAACCACACTTGTATATCATTTTGAGTGGCAAAAAAGGAGAAGGGTGATGAGGATGATGATTCTAGCACTTGTTCTTAATCTCACACAAAGATGATATATTCTTAAGGGTAAAGTTTTTGTTTACCTGAAGCTGGTAAGGTTCTGCTTGCTGGCTGCAATGGCAAGAAGTACAATAGATGCAAGAAAGAGAGCACAAGCACTAACACTCATCATCTTTGTAGATTTCATGTTGGATTTATAACTCAAATTAAAGAAGTGGAAGCATAAAATAAGGCTATTTATAGACAGAAAACCAAGTGCTTGTATTAGGTAAACGTTTACATCAACTTAATTAGTACTACTATTCCAATATTTCTATTATATTTATAAAAAATATTAATATTATCAAGTTATTAGCTACACAAGGCAAAAGGAATTAAAATTGTAAACAAATATTCTAATTGCATGCATTTTAATAAGAATAATTAATAATGATAATATTGGTCTATAATCCTGGGTCCAAGCACATGCTGCTGCTTAATTGGTCCTTTTGATCACTTAAAATTTGCATTCCCACTGAACATTTTAGAATTTGCTTCTTCTCATATTCAATTCTTGACTTGGTGGTCTTGCTAGATGCTACACGTACACGGTGTAATATTTTCTACAAACTTGAAAGTCAGCCCACATAGTTAAAAAAAATAAAAATAAAAATAAAAGAAAGAAAGAAAAAGAAAAAGAAAAGTATATTGATTCAGTGGGCATATATATAATAAGAAATTAAAATAGCTAGCTAGCTACCCCCGATTTGACTCTTTCTTCTTTTTTTTTTTTTTTTTTAAACAATGCAAATTATACGCGGTGTTGGCTCATTCAAGTAATATTTGATTTAGTTAATGTTGGAAAAATGCTTATTTATAAGCATTTTGAGGCTCAATTTTAAGCATGGTCCACTTCGTGTTAGTGGTTGTTATTGAATGATTCGGATACTCCTCCGTGAGTACTTCGAAATGGTATATTCATATGCTTAAAATGATGCTTTGGTGAATGAGAAATTGTTGTTCAAAGTTCACAATTTTCAAGCCTTTTGTAATTCCATTACAGCTAATTTAATTGGCTTGGTGGTTACAAAGTTTTTAATCTCCATAAGTGCTAATCTAATTAGCTTGGTGGTTATATAGTTTAATTCCATTAGTGCTAATTTAATTAGCTTAGTGGTTACAACAATGTGTAACATCTCCCATATGAAATTAATTGGCTAGTTAATTTCTATTAATTGAGATGTGTTTTCTTTTCCTATATAAACAACATCAGTTCTTGTTTTCAACATCAGAGAATGAAATAGAAAATAGAGAAAGACATAGCACACACACGAAAGATCATTTTCTTTGTTTTGTTAAAAGGAGAGTTCAAACACTTTGTGGTTCGTTGGATACGAGTCTGGTGGTGCCCTTTCTCGTACGTTTCCGTTGTATCCTGGGAAACAATCGTCTCACGTTCTACTGCACCTACGGTAGGGGACGAATTTTGTTTTAAGGATATTGTTGTTTTTACAACAAGCCTCGGGAAAGTTCTGATTTGCATCAGCTTCAGCTTCTGCCTCTGCCTGCCAACAGCCTCTGCCTCAGCCTGCCCAACAGCCTCTGCCTCAGCTTCAGCTTCTGCCTCTTACCTGCCAACAGCCTCTGCCTCAGCTTCAGCTTCTGCCTCTGCTGTCAGCCTCTGCCATCAGCCTCTCTGTCAGCTCAGCCTTGCTATCAGCCTCTGCTGTCAGCCTCTGCCATCAGCCTCTGCTGTCAGCCTCTGCCATCAGCCTCTGCTGTCAGCCTCTGCCCTTCAGCCTCTGCCTCCGCTCTCAGGGTCTGCCTCTGCCCTTCAGCCTCTGCCTCCGCTCTCAGGGTATCCTCTGCCTCAGCCTCCGCTCTCAGCCTCTACCGTCAGGGTCTACTCTCAGGGTCCGCCGTTAGGGTCTGTTGAGGATAATAATTAGAATTTAATTTTGTCATATTCGGATTTCCCAATTACCGTGTAATAATTGTAATAATTATCATCTACAGTCTTAAAACAAAATATGTACTCTGTGGATATGGAAATCAGTCCAAAAACAAGAGTAGATCCGAATATGGCAGCCTCTTCGGCTGGCCAGAATGTTGTGGCAGCCCCCGTGGCTGACCAAAGTGCAGTGGCAGCCCCTTCGGCTGGCCAACTTGCATCAGCCTCTGGCTTAATATGGCAGCCGTTGTGGCTGGCCAAGGTGTTTCTGCCTCAATGGCTAGACAACCTGTTGGACATGTGAGCCATGTCAATCCTGCTGCGGAAAAACCTGAAAAATTCAGTGGTCAAAATTTCAAAAGGTGGCAACAGAAAATGTTTTTCTACTTGACCACGTTGAACCTTGCAAGGTTTCTAAAGGAAGATGCTCATGTACCCAAAGAGGGTGAGATTGATATCCAAGTCATCAGTGCCATTGAAGCTTGGAAACATTCTGAATCCTATGTCGGAATTATGTGCTGAATGGGCTAAGTGATTCCTTGTACAGTGTGTACGCTGGAATGAAAAGCTAAAGGGCTTTGGAATCTTTAGATCGAAAATATAAAACTGAGGATGCCGGTGGTACTAAGAAATTTGTCGTATGCCGTTTCCTAGAGTTTAAAATGATTGATTCCAAAACTGTGATAAGCCAAGTACAAGAACTGCAGATTATTCTAGCAGAAATTCATGCTGAGGGGATGAGTTTAAGTGAAACCTTCCAAGTAGCCTCGATAATTGAGAAACTACCACCTGGTTGGAAAGATTTCAAGAATTATTTAAAGCATAAGCGAAAAGAAATGAGCATTGAGAACTTGATTCTTAAGCTAAGAATTGAGGAAGATAACCGAGTTTCTGAAAGAGAGGAATGACTCATGAGGCCAAAGCAAATGTTGTCGAACATGGCCATAAGAACAAGAACCTCAAGAACAAAGGGTCAAAGATGGGCCCTAAAGGAGGAGTTCCAAGAAATCAAAATTCAAGGAAAATGCTTCAACTGTGACAAAATGGGTCACAAGTCTTCAGAGTGCAGACTGCCGAAGAAGAAAAAGAAACAAGAGGCTAATGTGCTAGAAAACATGACTCAAGATGTTTCAGACATTAACCTTTCTGCTGTGGTTTCTGAGGTGAATCTGGTGGGTTCTAACCCAAGAGAGTGGTGGATTGATACTGGTGCCACTCGACATGTATGCTCAGACAAGAGCATGTTTTCTTCATTTGAGCCTGCTGAAAATGGGGAAAAGATATACATGGGAAATTCAGCAACATCTGAGATAGAAGGTCAAGGAAAGGTGATTCTGAAGATGACCTCTGGGAAAGAGTTGACTCTGAACAATGTTCTGTATGTACCTGAAATACGGAAGAATCTTGTGTCTGGATCGCTTCTGAACAAGCATGGATTCCGGATGGTGTTCGAGTCTGATAAAGTAGTTTTGACTAAAAATGGGATGTATGTGGGAAAAGGGTATGTAACTGATGGGCTTTTTAAGCTCAATGTAATGGTTGTTAAACCCAAAAATATCAATAAAGCTAGTTCTTCTGCTTATATTGTTGAGTATTCTAATCTTTGGCATGGTAGATTAGGACATGTTAATTTTAATTCATTGCGAAAGTTAATTAACATGAATCATATTCCCAATTTTAAAATTGATAACAAACATAAGTGTGATACTTGTGTTGAGGCAAAACTAACAAGATCATCTTTTCATAGTATTGAAAGAAACTCTGAACCACTTGATCTAATTCATACCGATGTATGTGATTTTAATTCAATACAATCGAGAGGCGGTAATAAATATTTTATTACCTTTATTGATGATTGCACAAGATTTTGCTATGTGTATTTAATGAAAAGCAAGGACGACGAAGCTATATAGAGAAATTTGTTCTCTATAAGAATGAAGTTGAGAACCAACTGAATAAAAGAATTAAGGAGTTAAGAAGTGATCGTGGTGGTGAGTATGTTTTCCTTTTGAATCACTTTGTGAACAAAATGGAATCATACATCAAACCACAGCTCCTTATTCGCCTCAATCCAATGGGATTGCGGAACGTAAGAATCGTACCTTGAAAGAGATGATGAACGCTATGTTAATCAGCTCTGGCTTACCTCAGATTATGTGAGGAGAAGCTGTCTTATCAGCTAATTACATTTTAAATAAGGTACCACGGAAAGAAGCAGGGAAAACTCCTTATGAAATGATGGAAAGGAAGAGTACCTTCCTATAAATTCCTACGAGTGTGGGGGGGTGTCTGCCAAGGTAGTCATTCCTCCACCTAAAAGGGTGAAGATAGGACCAAAAACTGTTGATTGCATTTTCATAGGATATGCACATAACAGTAATGCTTATCGATTTCTTGTGCATGAGTCTAATGTACCAGATATTCACAAGAATACGATAATGGAATCAAAGAATGCATCATTTTTCGAATACGTTTTTCCTTGTAAAACTAATTTGAATTCAGATGTGCACAAACGGGCACATGAGACTATCATTGAAGATAGTCAGGACCGAGAACAAATTAATGTTCCAGAAGATCAACAAGTTGTTGAACCTGAACTAAGACGTAGCAAAAGAGCTAGAACGGAAAAATCATTTGGTCCAGATTTTCTGACATTTTTGCTAGAAAATGATCCTCAAAGCTATAACGAAGCTGTAAGGTCAGCTGATGGTGCCTGTGGAAAGATGCCATCAATAGTGAAATTGAATCCATCTTACAAAATCACACCTGGGAGTTAGTGAATCTTCCTCCAGGATGTAAACCTTTAGGGTCCAAGTGGATTTTCAAAAGGAAAATAAAGGCAGATGGATCAATTGACAAGTACAAAGCAAGACTTGTAATTAAAGGTTATAGACAACGTGAAGGTCTTGATTACTTTGATACTTATTCTCCTGTAACGAGAATAAATTCCATAAGGATGATACTAGCGATTGCAGCTTTGCGCATGTGAAAACAGCCTTTCTGAATGGAGATTTAGATGAAGAAATCTACATGGAACAACCTGAAGGTTTTATAGCTCCAGGACAAGAAAAGAAAGTCTGTAAGTTAGTTAAATCCTTGTATGGATTGAAACAAGCCCCGAAACAGTGGCATAAAAAGTTTGATGACACCATGTTGGCAAATGGTTTCAAAATCAATGAATGTGATAAATGCATTTATGTCAGAGAGACATAAGTTGGCTATGTCATTTTATGTCTCTACGTTGATGACATACTGATTGTCGGGAGTAATGTCAAAATGGTGAAATCTACCAAGAATATGCTGAAATCCAAGTTTGACATGAAAGACATGGGTCTTGCAGATGTCATTCTGGGAATAAAGATCTCGAGAAGTCTAGATGGACTTATTCTTGATCAGTCGCACTATGTGGACAAGGTTCTTGGTAAATTCAACATAAATAATGATTCTGCTGTGGCTAGAACTCCTTTAGATGTGAGTTACATCTATCGAAGAATAGGGAGGAGAGGGTATATCTCAAGTAGAATACTCTAGAGTGATCGGAGTTTGATGTATCTATCGAGTTGTACAAGGCCTGATATAGCCTGTACAGTAAACAAGCTCAGCAGATATACGAGTAATCCAGGGGTTGATCACTGGAAAGCAATAGTGAGAGTACTTAGGTACTTACGTTTTACTCGTAATTATGGGTTGCACTATCATAGATATCCAGCTGTAGTCGAAGGATACAGTGATGCTAATTGGATATCTGACATGAAAGACTCAAAGTCTACTAGTGGTTATGTGTTTACACTAGCAGGTGCAGCTATATCATGGAAATCCTCCAAACAGACTGTGATAGCCAGATCTACAATGGAATCAGAATTCATTGCATTAGACAAGTGTGCTGAAGAAGCAGAATGGCTTCGAAATTTTCTAGAGGATATTCCAAGTTGGCCTAAGCCAGTGCCAGCAATTTGCATTCATTGCGATAGTCAATCTGCAATTGGAAGGGCACATAACAATATGTATAATAGTAAGTCTAGACATATTCGTCGTAGACACAATACCGTTAGACAATTACTCTCTACTGGAGTTATTTCGATTGACTATGTAAAGTCAAAGGATAACATTGCGGATCCGCTAACCAAAGGGTTAAATAGAGAGTTAGTTGTGAAATCATCGAGGGGAATGGGACTGAAGCCATTAGATAAATGTTTATTACGAAGGAAAACCCAACCTTGTTGACTGGAGATCCCAAGATCTAGGTTCAATGGGACAACCTACTCGTAAAAGACATAATTGGATCACTGTGGGGGGTTACCCTCTAGTCCATTCCTATGATGAAATGAAACAGTGATGCTCGTATGGATAGAGGTTAAGCAAAAGCTTTTATGATTCTTATGCGTCGGGAATCCGAGCAGAGTATTACGAGATACTCTTAAATAAGAAATCACCTATGTGAGAGAGAAGTGGGGCCGCTTCAAAGGGAATTGTACGGGGCACAATTTTAGAAACTCTTGCAGAACCAGGTAGATGTTCATGGCAAAAATGAACATAATAATGAGAACTCAAATGTGTAGGTAAAATATCTGTGTGATATGTGTTCTCCAATTACATGAACGGCAGTACAGTTCAATGACATCGCGTCAACTGTCAGCCAAGTAATGAGATATATTTTCACAAGGGAAGGTTCAAAGGCTGTGGCCTACCTATCCTATGCAGGTGTTGAACCGTTGAACTCTTCTATGTCAAAATAAAATGTTTTATAAAAATAATTTTATTCGACGTTTTTCGCCAATTTCATTCATGTGGGGGTTGTTGGAAAAATGCTATTTATAAGCATTTTGAGGCTCAATTTTAAGCATGGTCCACTTCGTGTTAGTGGTTGTTATTGAATGATTCGGATACTCCTCCGTGAGTACTTCGAAATGGTATATTCATATGCTTAAAATGATGTTTGGGTGAATGAGAAATTGTTGCTCAAAGTTCACAATTTTCAAGCCTTTTGTAATTCCATAACAGCTAATTTAATTAGCTTGGTGGTTACAAAGTTTAATCTCCATAAGTGCTAATCTAATTAGTTTGGTGGGTTATATAGTTTAATTTCCATTAGTGCTAATTTAATTAGCTTAGTGGTTACAACAATGTGTAACATCTCCATTATGAAATTTAATTGGCTAGTTAATTTCTATTAATTGAGATGTGTTTTCTTTTCCTATAAACAACATCAGTTCTTGTTTTCAACATCAGAGAATGAAATAGAAAATAGAGAAAGACATAGCACACACACGAAAGATCATTTTCTTTGTTTTGTTAAATGGAGAGTTCAAACACTTTGTGGTTCGTTGGATACGAGTCTGGTGGTGCCCTTTCTCGTACGTTTCCGTTGTATCCTGGGAAACAATCGTCTCACGTTCTACTGCACCTACGGTAGGGGACGAATTTTGTTTTAAGGATATGTTGTTTTTACAACAAGCCTCGGGAAAGTTCTGATTTGCATCAGCTTCAGCTTCTGCCTCTGCCTGCCAACAGCCTCTGCCTCAGCTTCAGCTTCTGCCTCTGCCTGCCAACAGCCTCTGCCTCAGCTTCAGCTTCTGCCTCTGCTGCAGCCTCGGCATCAGCCTCTGCTGTCAGCCTCTGCCTCTGCTATCAGCCTCTGCTGTCAGCCTCTGCCATCAGCCTCTGCTGTCAGCCTCTGCCATCAGTCTCTGCTGTCAGCCTCTGCCCTTCAGCCTCTGCCTCCGCTCTCAGGGTCTGCCTCTGCCCTTCAGCCTCTGCCTCCGCTCTCAGGGTCATCCTCTGCCCTCAGCCTCCGCTCTCAGCCTCTACCGTCAGGGTCTACTCTCAGGGTCCGCCGTTAGAGTCTGTTTGAGGATAATAATTAGAATTGTAATTTTGTCATTTACATTCAAACATATAACAGTTTTTAAAACTCACAATATTCTTTAAAACAAAATTTATCAAATACTTATTTAATTCTCTTCACACACTTGCTTTAAAATTACACCATTACAAAACTCGCATATTTTTAAGTTCCTAAACCGTAACTCAAGTTATTGAAATGGTTCCCTGAATATATTGCAAAGATTTGTTAATTAATATAGTTTTTAAGAATGCATTATTTGTTTGTAAACTGTAATGTTATATTGCAGAGTAAAATAATTATAAACAAGATTTAGTTGCTTCTTCCATCCTCACTATGCCACAAAAAAAAAGAAAAAAAAGAAAAAAACTTTACTGATAATTTGTTAGTGAAAAATGTCCGAAAAATCATACATTTCTAATTTATGTCTTTTTCAGATAAATATCAGAGATCACTGTCATTAAGGTATCAAGAAATTTAACATCATATATCATTGACACTAAAATATCAATAAAAAGTAAAAGTAAACTTTAAAAATATTTCCGCTTGTACTTGAACTCAAGACCTCCTAACCTAATACATTTATGTTCCATTTATTTACCATGGGTCTATGCGTATCAAATATAATTCCTAAAATAACTATGACATAGAAATTTAATTACTACCATGACAAAAAATATAACCCACAATAATACTTAAACCTAAAAAATTTTAACCCTCAATAAAAATTTTCCTTCTCATCCAAATTTTTTCCCGACTCTGAAAAGTGTTAGTAATTTTTTGACTTTATCGTGTCAGTGATATATTGATATTACAGTGTCAGGACTTTGCTGTGATTCGAGTAGTAGCACTGACAATAATAAAATGTACAATAAACTCATTTATTGATGCTAAAATAATATTAGTAAAGATCATTTTTGATATAATGTTTGAACATCGGAGGTAGAAAATCAAACTTAATGAAGTGTCATTTTCATTCACAAATAAGTGGTAGCTGCTTTGATTAAATAAAGTAACCATTTTGACGAAGAAGCCGGCCTTGAGCTTTTTGTTTTTGGGGAAAAAAAAAGGTTTAATCTTCCACTATGATATGATTGAGTGGAATGTTTGTGGTGCTCTTCCCAAATTCTAACTTTCCAAAAGTTTTTTTTGATAACAAAAAACAAATTTACCATATATTATAAAATAAATTATAACTTTAGGTTGGCAAAACAGTTATAACAGGTGATTATCAATTCTTAATTAATTTGCTTTAACAAAGACCCCTCCACTCAACAATGCATATATATCAAAATAAACAAATAAAAGCGATTAATCTTATATTCATAATCAATTTTGTTTTCCTCCTAAAAATGTAATCTTAGATCTATAATGATCATGGTTATTTTTAATATTTTTGTTTATTATCCAGAGATATCTTGTTAGGTCTCTATGGTTGATATCTGGAAAATTACAAGTTATTGAATTATTTCAAACTAGATGCAGAGAAATCAGGAGCAAATCTCCAACTCATTAGTTAAGATACAAAGGGCTAGCTCTCGTGAATCCTAATCAAAAGTTTGATTTTTGTAAAGATAACATCAGAATCATTAGATAACTAAGATTTCTCACTTTCTGTCGAATTGTGTTACTATAAATAGACAAGTAAAAACAAATGCCACATTTAGTGAGCCAAAATCAATTTTTTTTAAAAGGGATCCTCCACCACTTCTGCACTTAATTCTCTACACCCTCAATTCCTTACGGAAACTCCGGATACCAGCTCTTCCACCACCAATGGTAACAACCCTCTTCCTAATCCCTCCCGTTGGAAAATTATTAAGTAACAACAAATATTGTTAAATAACAGCAATTAGTAAAATGCTAAATGGGGAACATATGGTACTGACCGGCGTAAACACACACATATAACGCAAGCGCACGTATCGTTCAAGTAGTATAAAAATATCGATCCCACGAGGACTTAATTCCTACTATTGTTATTAATTGTTGATACTATTTATTTACAAATATCTAATTGAGGGAGAAGGTAATTGATTGCTTGAATGATTTGATTTGTAGATTTGCTAAATAAAAAAAAAAATAAAAAGACAAAAGAAAATACTAAGGAAAATAAAAGACTCAAAGATCTAGGGTTGTGAATCTTTCTAATATCTATTAAAAGATGAAGTAATTATATCATAGTTGGGTAAAATATTGAATTATTAATCTGGAACATTAAATTATGTAAAAGCCTCTTCCGATGGTCATTTAAAAATACTTAAAATAATCAAATTGAACCATATGTCTATGTCAATTAAATTACCTAGATTCATTAAGATTGAATTCCAATTATTGATTACCCCCGCCCAACAGGTATATTCCTATCATGTAAGGAAATCTATTAAAGGTTTATCTATCCTTAAAGAAGATCGTGGGTTGTTGAGTATAAGGTCTTTAAACTTAAAATCCCTATGTCTAGTTCATTTTAAGTTTTATCTAATCAATTTTATTAGTGATAAGTTAATAAAAAGGCATTAAGGTTATGACTCAACAAATAATTCTTTTAATTATCCAAACTATAATCTAACCATTTTTTTTAAATCGGTAATATTAGATTTTATCACAACCCTAGATATTTAACTTAGTTACAACACATAACTAAAGCTGATATAAACTTAAAAGACATAAAATGAAATTGCTGAAAAGTAATAAAAAGAAATGTTAAGGTAAAATGAATTAACTTCTACTATTCACTATTTAGATATCTCCCATAAAATAATATATAATCTTGTGATATTTTAAATAATATATAATATATAATGCGGAATATGCTAGTATTGCACTTGTGCGCGTTGTGAGGGCACAACGGCATAGTTCTCATATATATAAGTATTGGATACTTATGCAAGTGCGATAGGAGGTCGTGTTTCACCGATGGTACTGGAAACATCTTCGCTCTGGATAAACCCCTCGGAATCCCATTGGTATTATGACTATGTGTCTATGGGAGGCCGAAATCAGGGTAGGTGTGTATGGTCTTAACCTGAGACTTACATCGCTAATACTTACGATAATCGATAGAATTTCATCTTGGTGGTACAGGGCTTTAACCGGTTCTGCGTACACCACTTCTGGGTTTATCAGAGAGTCGTAGTGTATTGAGTGTGATGTCAAGACGGAAGTATCACTCCAGTCATAGTGGAGATGATGTCACGCAGGATACGGTATTAGTGCTCTTAAGTGTTGCGCAACCATCGGGATATTATGACTAGGTCATACACATCCGACATGTGCTTCGGACGGGGCAGACACTTATCCAGCCCCAGCCCTAGCATGTGACTATCCGATACTGGGCCGATATACACAATACTACTGTATACTACGCTTGATACAGATCTATATATTCCTGTAAGAATATTTCTGGAGAATTGGGTAGGCATGGCGCTTTGCTAGAAGCCAGCCTTGTCTTGTAAATCGGTATAAACGTAGTATGAGGTACTTACGTGTTCGGATAATCCGACGACCGTATTTACTGCCAACATATCCGGAGATCTCATGGGTCGCTTCCTGAAGATTCACCGATGATGTATAACTCGCACTTAATTAATCTAGGATTAATTAGAAGAGAGAGAAAATTAATCTGGGATTAATCACAGAGATATTTTATCTCGGATAAAATATTAATTAAAGAGAGAGAACGATTAATTTGGAATTAATCGATAAAATAATATATTTGATATATTATTAGAATTGGATTTCGACGCGGAATTAAAATTAGATTTTAATTCGGGCGAACGAATTAATTTAGAATTAATTCATTAGCGACGTAAATAGTGATATCGCTAGGCGTAATCATTTAATTACGACGCGACGGAAAATTCGTTAATTTGGAATTAGCGAACCCGAGCCTGGATTATTTGCGAGCGCATTCGCATTTCGAATTCGAGTGGCACGCAAGTCAAATCGTGCGTCAAATCGCTAGTCACATCAAGCGTCGAATCAAATGTCACTTTGAGTGATATGACATGTTGTCACTTGATTTGAGTGATTGATGTAGAAGTTGAAAAAGCAACTTTTGCTTTTTACTTTTGACTTTAACATTTAATGTAAAGTAAAGAAAAGAATTGGTAATTGGTTTTTTTATTAATTTTAGAAATTATAAAAACTAAATATATTTCTTTTTTTTACCTCTCTTTTCCACCTTTACGTATTCTCCCTTTTCCTCTCCTTTTCTTCTTCCTTCTCCTCACGGTTTTGGAAACCGATTCTTGTTCTTCAAAAATCTGGGTTTGACCGAATGAAGAAGTGAAGCAAGGAAGAAGATGTGGTGCTAGCACACACCTTGGGTTATATTATGGTGATAGTGAAACAAAATTTTTATATTTTGAATATAAATAAAATCTCAAACATATAAAATAACAAATAAATAGCTCAAATTGATTTGATCAATAGAGACTTATTTGTGGCATTGTTGTCTAGGACACAATTTAACAAGACTCGTATATCCACACTTTTGAAGAGTGGGTACTAGGACTGATTTGACTATTCAAATAAGGTCTGCGAATATAGTTTATTAGGTAAAGTACCTAAAATACTATTTACTTGGTAATAGTAAAAGGGCCATCGATCTGTTAGCCCTATTCATGGTGAAGTAAGTGGGCCCATGTCTAGCTAGGCTAGATGTAGATATGAATATTTCGTGACTTTAACGGATGTGGCATCACGTTATGGTTATGTGTTTCTTTTGAAGAACACAAATCAGAAACTTTTAGAGTTTCGACATGAAATAGACAAACAGATCGGCTATAGTATTATACCGTCACGGTAAGACCGTATTGGAAAAATACTTAAGCAGTAAGTTTCATATGTACTTGAAAGAGTATAGTATTCTTTCAAATGAGGACTCCTCCCGGAACACGTCAAAGTGACGGTATGTCCGAACGGATTAACCGAATCATGTTAGACATGATAAGATTAATCAAGAGTCGCTCTGAGCTACCATTTCCTTCAACGGATAAGTTTTAACAGTGCAATAACTTATTTAGAATAAGGTTCCATATAAATCTGTTTGACAGATGTCATATAGGATATGAACAGGGAAGAAACAAGGTTTCTCATTCCTGATAATTTGGGTATGCCAGGCATAACGTTTGGATGATACCAAACTAAGGACCCAAATTGGATAAGTGCCAATATAGGTTATCCTAAGGGAAACCATAAGTATAGTACTTATAAATCTCACATGAGAACAATGTGATTATTGCTCACCATGCGGTTTTTCCTGAGAGGAATACCGATATGCAGTGGTTAGTGGGAGGATAGTGATACTCGATGAAAATCAGAGTAATACTGTTCAAGGCACAAGGTCCGTAATGGAACACAAATAGTTCATCAATGATGAATCTGTACCATTAATCTTCGAATACACAAGAACTGAGTAGATCGGATAGAGTCAGATAACAACCTAGGTTATGGGTTTCTGATCTAACCTCATAAAGATGTCAATCTTATGAAGGTATATCCACCGACTACGTTTTGAGGAAGTGATACGAGGTATCGACTCCCTATTATGGCAAAGTGCCATGAGTCCGAAATGGATTCCATGTATAACAACTATTTTGGATACTAGTTGTTGTACCACAAGGCATTGTGCCTATTGGTACATTAAACGTCTTCAAGGAAGACATACATGGAAGGCAACATACCAACGTACAAAGCTGGGCTTTTGACGGAAAGGTATCGTTATCAACATTGTGTTAATAACGATTCAACCTTTTACATGTTGCCGTGGTAAATCCATTTTGAAGCTGCTTGTTGATAACTGCATATTTCATTTATGAAATGTGTCAGTTGCAGATCAAAATCGCTTTCCTGAAAAAGAAACCTTTTGGAGGATGCTTACAACATCCTGACGATTTTGTATAACCGACAAACAAGGTTTGCGGGTTATTCGATCCATGTTTGGATTAATACAAGCATAAGGTTCTTGGAACTGTCGTTTTGAAATAATCATAATGGTTTATGATTTGACTCAAAACGAAATAATTCTTGTGTATATAAGGAGGTTAGTGGGAGATGGCACTGACAATGAAATTCCCATAAAGCAATTGGTGAAAGCTTGGCTTTCATAGATATTCTTTCATAGAAATTCTCCGTAGAATTCTGGGGAGTAACAACCTTTATTCAAGGAATTAAGATCTACATGGATAGATTTGGAGTTGGTTAACACTCTCTGGAAATTGTACATTTAAAATGTACTTGATATGGTGTCTCATACGCTTTGAGCATATGGAGTCACAATCGGGTCAATCCAAGTGATAGTCACTGGATTGAAGATTAAGAACATCTGTTAGTATCTGAGAGAACTAAAGATGATGTCTTATATTATGGAGTAGGAGAACTTGAAGTGACTAGGATCACTGTTGCAAGTTTCCAAACCGGTAAATACTGCGGTACTATAAAGTTTGAACACTGGGACAGTGAGCTGGAAATCTTCCGAGCAAGATAACTGTTGCTGAATAAACAACAAATGCGGATCATTGCTGCAGCTGAGGCAGCAATAGAAGCCATTTGGATCGAAAATAAATCTAATTAGATTAGATATAGTTCTTTTAGCAGCTGAGCTAGGCGTCAGCACATGCTAAGGAATTAAAGGTCTCATCGACGATCCAGATATATACTTCTATATCATCTGATTCGTTCGGATCATACATCGTGGCGATGTGATGATCGTATAAATCGCGTCAGAAGATAATTACGCAAATCCGCTGACGAAAACCTTTCCTCAGCAATTTGAGCGAACCGTACATAGTTCGGGTGTTAGACACTCGAGTGACTGGCTATGTGCCAAGTGGGAGATTGTTGGAGAAAATGACCCATAGCGTCACTATTTGTACAGATCACGGTGTTGTTGTACAAATTAACTATGTGACAAGGAAATTGCACTCTCATCATTTGTGATTAGATCACCATAAATGTATAAATGAAGAGAGGTCCATATGATTAGTTCCTGGATTGAGAATGATATGAGACAGTATCAATCCCTGAAGGATTAATCATTAAATACCCCTAGCCGGAGTATTATCGAGACAGGACATCGATAATGCGGAATAGGCTAGTATTGCACTTGTGCGCGTTATGAGGGCACAACGGCATAGTTCTCATATATATAAGTATTGGATACTTATGCAAGTGCGATAGGAGGTCGTGTTTCACCGATGGTACGGGAAACAGCTTCGCTCTGGATAGACCCATCGGAATCCCATTGGTATTATGACTATGTGTCTATGGGAGGCCAAAATCAGGGTAGGTGTGTATGGTCTTAACCTGAGACTTACATCGCTAATACTTACGATAATCGATAGAATTTCATCTTGGTGGTACAGGGCTTTAACCGGTTCTGCGTACACCACTTCTGGGTTTATCCGAGAGTCGTAGTGTATTGAGTGTGATGTCAAGACGGAAGTATCACTCCAGTCATAGTGGAGATGATGTCACGCAGGATACGGTATTAGTGCTCTTAAGTGTTGCGCAACCATCGGGATATTATGACTAGGTCATACATATCCGATTATAGAGACTAGTTACCAGACATCCGACATGTGCTTCGGACGGGGCAGACACTTATCCAGCCCCAGCCCTAGCACGTGACTATCCGATACTGGGCCGATATACACAATACTACGGTATACTACGCTTGATACAGATCTATATATTCCTGTAAGAATATTTCTGGAGAATTGGGTAGGCATGGCGCTTTGCTAGAAGCCAACCTTGTCTTGTAAATCGGTATAAACGTAGTACGAGGTACTTACGTGTTCGGATAATCCGACGACCGTATTTACTGCCAACATATCCGGAGATCTCATGGGTCGCTTCATGAAGATTCACCGATGATGTATAACTCGCACTTAATTAATCTAGGATTAATTAGAAGAGAGAGAAAATTAATCTGGGATTAATCACGGAGATATTTTATCTGGGATAAAATATTAATTAAAGAGAGAGAACAATTAATTTGGAATTAATCGATAAAATAATATATTTGATATATTATTAGAAATTGGATTTCAACACGAAATTAAAATTAGATTTTAATTCGGGCGAACGAATTAATTTAGAATTAATTCGTTAGCAACGTGAATAGTGATTTCGCTAGGCGTAATCATTTAATTACGACGCGACGGAAAATTCGTTAATTTGGAATTAGCGAACCCGAGCCCGGGATTATTTGCGAGCTCATTCGCATTTCGAATTCGAGTGCGGCACGCAAGTCAAATCGTGCGTCAAATCGCTAGTCACATCAAGCGTCGAATCAAATGTCACTTTGAGTGATATGACATGTTGTCACTTGATTTGAGTGATTGATGTAGAAGTTGAAAAAGCAACTTTTGCTTTTTACTTTTGACTTTAGCATTTAATGTAAAGTTAAAAGAATTGGTAATTGGTTTTTTTATTAATTTTCGAAATTATAAAAACTAAATACATTTCTTTTTCTTTACTCTCTCTTTTCCACCTTTACGTATTCTCTCTTTTCCCTCTCCTTTTCTTCTTCCTTCTCCTCACGGTTTTGGAAACCGATTCTTGTTCTTCAAAAATCTGGGTTTGACCGAATGAAGAAGTGAAGCAAGGAAGAAGATGTGGTGCTAGCACACACCTTGGGTTATATTATGGTGATGGGGAAACGAATTTATGAGCTTGGAATCCATTTTTGGAGCTTGAAGCTTGGAGCTTCAATGGAGTCTAACATGGCCGATTCTTGGAGGGACTTTGGAGGCCAAAACCATCAGCCCACTGCTTGAAGAAGCCACTACCGAGCATGGAGAGAGGCAGAAAACGCACCTTGTTCTTCTTCGCAACAAAACCGTTCAATGTGAGTATGTATTCCGCCTTACTCCTTGGTTGTATTCAACTCGTTTTTATGCATGATTGATGATTCTTGGGACTTGATTGAAACTCAACAATGTCGCCGTTTTGGCCGTTGGCACTTTTGTTTTGGAACTGCCCTTGGGGCATGTACTTAAACTTACAAACTGTTATTATGTACCTAGTTTGACTAGGAATATTATTTCTGTATCTATGTTAGCCCAATGTGGGTATACTTTTGTCTTTCGAAACACTGGGTGTTTTATGTATAAAAATGATATAGAAATTTGCACTGCTGATGTAAATAATGGTCTATATATTTTGAATATGAATCAATCTCAAACATATAATGTAACAAACAAAAGGCTTAAAGTAAGTAACAAAGATGAAACTTAAATGTGGCATTGTCGTCTGTGACACATAAACAAGACACGAATATCCACACTTTCGAAGAGTGGGTACTTGGACGGATTTGATCCAAATTCATATGACGTCTGCGAATATTGTTTATTAGGCAAGATGCCTAAATCACCTTTTAGCGGTAAAGGTACACGTGCCACCGAACTGTTAGCCCTTGTTCGTAGTGACGTTTGTAGGCCCATGTCTAGCCAGGCTAGAGGTGGATATGAATACTTCACAACCTTTACGGATGATGCATCGCGTTATGGTTATGTGTATCTTATGAGACAAAAGTCGGAAACTTTTGAGAAATTCAAAGAGTTTCGACACGAAGTAGAAAAATAGACCGGCAAATATTAAGAAGACATTACGGTCAGACCTTGGTGGCGAATACTTGAGCAATGAGTTTCTTGATTACTTGAAAGAATATGGTATTCTTTCACAGTGGACTCCTCCCGGAACACCGCAAGTAAACGGTGTGTGTCCCGAACGGAAAACCAACTTTGTTAGACATGGTAAGGTCTATGATGAGTCGCACAGAGCTACCTATTTCCTTCTGGGGATATGCATTGAACAGTGCAATACTTATTTTGAATAAGATTCCGTCAAGTCTGTTCAACAGACTCCGTATGAAATATGGACAGGAAAGAAACCTGGTTTCTCATTCCTGAAGATTGGGGTTGCTGGGCATACGTCAAACGTTTGGAAGGTACCAAACTAGAACCCAAATCGGATAAATGCCTATTTGTGGGATATCCTAGGGAAACCAAAGGATATTACTTCTATCACCCACAAGAGAACAAAGTATTTGTTGCTCTACATGCGATTTTCCTTGAGAAGGAATTCTTAAATGCAGTGATAAGTGGGAGGAAAGTAGAACTCGATGAATCGGAGTGATACTGTTCCTGGCACAAAATCCTTAACGGAACATGAACAGTCCATCAGGGATGAGACTATACCACAATCTTCAAATACACAAGGACCGCATAGGTCGGAGAGAGTCAGAAAACAACTTGAGAGGTATGGGTTTCTGATTTCACCTCATGTGGAAATTAATCTTATTGAGGAAGACGAGCCGGCTACGTATGAGGAAGCGATACAAGTGATCGACTCCAGTTTATGGTAAGATGCCATGAATTCCGAAATGGATTCCATGTACACCAACCAAGTTTGGACACTGGTTGATGCACCAGAAGGCGTAAAGCCTATTGGTTGCAAATGGGTCTTCAATAGGAAGACCGACATGGATGGATACATACAAATGTACAAAGCTAGGCTTGTAGCGAAATGGTATCGTCAACGATATGGTGTCGATTACGATGAAACATTTTCACCTGTTGCCATGATTAAATCCATTAGGATAATGCTTGCTGTATATTTCGATTACGAGATATGGCAGATGGACGTCAAAACCATTTTCCTTAACGGAAACCTTTTGGAGGATGTTTATATGCAACAGCCTGACGGTTTTATCGTACCAAGACTTGCAAACAAGGTTTGAAGTTAATTGATCCATTTATGGATTGAAGCAAGCATCGCGTTCTTGGAACCAACGTTTTGATGAGATCATAAAAGAATATGATTTCGTTCAAAAGGAGGATGTGTTGGATAACATGACCCATAGCGTCACTATTTGTACAGATCATAGTGTTGTTGTACAAATTAACTATGTGACAAGGAAATTGCACTCTCATCATTTGTGATTAGATCACCTTAGATATATAAATGAAGAGATGTCCATATGATTAGTTCCTGGATTGAGATGATATGAGACAGTATCAGTCCACGAAGGATTAATCATTAAATATCCCTAGCCGGAGTATTATCGAGACTGGACATCGATAATGCGGATAGGCTAGTAATCGAATAGGATAGAAAAGATACAAAATCAATAAACGAAGGTGAGTAGAAAAACTTATTAGATACCACAGCCAATGGTATCTAATAATTTCTACCTTGCACTTGTGCGCGTTGTGAGGGCACAACGGCATAGTTCTCATATATTTGGGTATTGGATACTCATGCAAGTGCGATAGGAGGATGTGTTTCACCGATGGTACGGGAAACAGCTTCGCTCTGGATAGACCCCTCGGAATCCCATTGGTATTATGACTATGTGTCTATGGGAGTCCGACATCAGGGTAGGTATATTTGGTCTTAACCTGAGAGTTACACCGCTAATGCTTATGACAATCAGTATACTTTTGTTGAGGTCGTCTAGGACTCTAACCGGTTCTGTGTACGCCGATGCTGGGTATATTGAGAATCGTAGAGTGTTGGGTGTGATGTCAAGACGGAAGTATCACTCCAGTCATAGTGGAGATGATGTCACGCAGGATACGGTATTAGTGCTCTTAAGTGCTGGCCAGCCATCAGGATATTATGACAAGGTCATGTATATCCGATTATAGAGACTAGTTACCAGACATCCGATATGTGCTTCGGACGGGGCAGACACTTATCCAGCCCCAGCCCTAGCACGTGACTATCCGATACTGGGCTGATATAAACGATACTACTGTATACTACGCCTGATACAGATCTATATATCCTGTAAGAATATTTCCGGAGAATTGGGTAGGCATGGCGTTTTGCTAGAAGCTAACCTTGTCTTGTAAATCGGTAAAATGTAGTACTTGGTACTTACGTGTTCGGATAGTCCGACGACCGTATTTATTGCCAACATATCCGGGGATCTCATGGGTCGCTTCCCAATGATACACCGATGATGTATGACTCGCACTCATTATTAATCTGGGATTAATTTGATGAGAGAGAAAATTAATCTTGGATTAATTACGGAGATATTTTATCTGGGATAAAATATCGTCTAAAGAGAGAAACGATTGATTTAGAATTAATCGGGTAAATTAATATATTCGATATATTAAACGAAATTGGATTTCGACGGGGAATTAAAATAGGATTTTAATTCGGGCGAGCAAATTAATTTAGAATTAATTCGTTAGCGACGTGAATAGTGAATTAGCTAGGCGTAATCATTTGATTACGACGCAACGGTAAATTCGCTAATTAGGAATTAGCGAACCCGAGCCCAAGTGTGATTGCGAGCGCATCGCATTTCAAATTCGAGTGCGGCAACGCAAGTCACATCAAGCGTCAAATCATTCGTCACATCAAGCGTCAAATCTTTCATCACATCAAGCATCAAATCAAATGTCACTTTGAGTGATGTGATTGATTGATGTGATTGATTGAATGAAAGATGTGACTTGATGTGAGTTAGTGGAGTGGTTGGAATGTTTGGTAAATGAATTGATTTTAGAAATCAATTAAATGATTTACACCATTTGACTTTGGAAAATTAATTGGTAAATCATTAATATATTTTGGAAAATATATAAACAGACATTTACACTTTCCTAATCCAACTAACACATAATCTTCATCTCTTTTTCTCTCCCAAATGCTCACGCACAAGGCAGTGAACTGTCACTGCTTGGGCGAAAATGGTGAGCCAATTTTGAGGATTTTGTGGCAAAATCCAAGTGCTAGCACACTCCTAGGAGACATACGAAGGTGTTAGGGAAAATCACCACGAGCCGGGAATCGTTCGACGCAAATTCGAGGCTCAAATCTCAGCTCAAAACAGAAGACAGTGGACTGAAAATCTGCACTGCAGTGGGCGTGAACCAGTGAGCAATCTTGGAGTTTTGTTCGTCAAATTTATCTCAACCGATCGATGTGAGTATTCCGCAACTTCTTTGATATGTATTCGCAATGTTTTTCATGCTTATAATCGATCCGGGACCTTAATAGAAACCAACAATGGCATCAAGAGCCTAGGTTTGAGCATGAAAATTTTAGGGCTTAAAATTGGGTAAATGTGTGTTGAGCATGATTTGAATGAATTGATTGTTTAAGTATGCTTATAACATGTTGAATTGCATTTTGGTTGGACCATTTGTTGAAAATTGATTTGGAATAATTTTCCCCAAAATATTGATGTTGGCCGAATGTGAGGATAAAATTTAATTCTTGGAATTTTTTGATTTTGATTCATTAGATGAATAGAATCATTAAGGATGATGTTAATTTAAGGTCAATTGGATTGAATTTTGAATTGAACATAAATCCCTAATTTTTTCCCCTTGGCCGATTGGTATAATGCCCTAATGTCTTGGTGATTTTGATTTTGTGACATTGGATGTGTATGAAATCAAATTGGATGTTGATTTGATGTCGATTGTGGGTTCGATTGGATTGAAACCAAATCAGACACAAAATCACTCCCTTGGCCGAGACTTAAAAGCATGTAAAATGGGTTTGATTTTTCATTTTTTGTGTTGGACATATGATAATGAATTGAGCATGATTAATTGGACTAATTTCATGTTTTGGAAATATTGATTTGGGTGATTAATCATGTAATGCACTTTAGGTAATTAAATTGCGGAATTGGATTCATGTAATTTAGTTATTTAGGCCTTAAATTGGATTTGGGCTTATTATGTTGTAAATGGGCTTATTGGGCTTTGTTGTACAAAGTTGGATTTATGCCAAATGGATTGGATCCAATTGGGCCCAAAACCACTACCATAAAGCCCAAATGCAACTTATAAACCTTTAAAGTTTAATTGGGCCTAATGGGCCTAAATTGATTTCTAGGCTTATGGGTTACTCCTTGATTGGGCTTTGGTTGCCGAAGCCCACGCCTTAAAGAAATTAATTAAAGCCCATTAGACTTGAATTGAATTGACGTTGGACGTCAATCGGGCTTTGAGTCCCGACGCGATTAAATTTGGAATTTAAGTCGTTAAAGGTTTATTAAATACAGTGTAATATTTAATTTGGAATTGAATAGTGAATTAGTATTAAATACATGTTAAATTGGATTTAATGATGTAGTTTAATTTAATTCATGAATTCGTACTTTGAGTACTTATTCGCAAAAACGAGTTTGACTCGAGCAAATCAAATCGTTGTTTGAACATTGGATGATCACATAATTATCAGATTAATTAATTTGATTAGATTGATTGATAGCATGCTTTTGTGTGAATACGTGGTTGTGATGAATGAATAATGTATATCGGATGGATATTAGTCGGGTGGGGCAATTTTGGAAATTGTTGTAATAAATTCGATTTATTAATTGGACATGCGTGTCCAGCCTTATCACCTTTATTCTCTTTGTATTCTCTTCTCACCTATTCCCCTCAATGTAAATGAGGTTTCTTTAGAAGTGTAGTGTAACGGGTAGAAGTAATACAAGTGCTAGCTTGAGTGAGAAAGGGAGAGATTTGATCTAGGATCAATGTGTTAAGTATCCATCCGCATATCATTATTATTTATTTTCATACTCGCTTTATTATGTATTTAGAATGCATGTTTAAGGGTGTATGATGAGACCTTAACAAAGATAATGAAATTGGTAGCCATTTGCACGCGAAAAGCCCTCATTAAAATATCATGCGTCTTTTCCTTCCATTGAGTGATTCTTGCTCAAGATCCTAGATTGGCATGGGTTGTTGGCCAAAGTCAAGCCCTTGTCCGTCGAAGATGTGCTTGAATCACGAGGCTTTGTTCCATATTGGTGTCTTGTCCAAGTTGTGGTTTGTTGGCCAAAGTCAAGACCACTTCTTGTCCATCGACATTGATTACGAAGCTTCCATGGTCAATGGGTCCGCGCTTGACTGGGATCATTAGGTTTGTTGTGCCAAAGCCAAGGCCAAGTTGATTCAGAGGAAAAAGGTTAGGCTATATATTGGATATATAGGCATATATAAGATATATGTTTCGGACTTGGATATCCACCTACCGGATCTAGGAGTTGGATGAGATCCAATTGATCTTAGAGATCTACCTAGTTGATTATCATACAATTTGTTGGCCAAAGTCAAGATTGTGTGATATTTAACGGGATCCTAGCCCACTAGGAAACACGGTTTCCGAGTACTCGACAGAGGGTTAGAGGCTCGATGAAAAATAGTGGGAGGCAAGAATTGAATTTGCAATATTCGTTCAATTACTCGCCATACGCGCTCAACAAAAATATCACTCGTCAAATATATTAAAAGTATTAGTTGGACTAGTATTTAATGTTGTTTTAATAACAGTTGGACTGTATTATAGTTGATTATATATAATTGGATTATATTAATCAATATATTTGAATTAATTAATTTCAGTTTACAGTTGATTTTATAATTGGATTATAGTAATCAATGTAATTGAGGTTAATTAATTTGGATTATATTTGATTATATAGTTGGACTATTATAATCATTATAATATATATAGTACCACTAATCGTTGATTAAATAGTTAGACTATTGTAATCAAGATAAAATTGAAAAGTTGGATATTTAAAATATAATATGGGATTAAAATATTTTAAATGATTTAATTTTCAAATTGGGAATAAATAATAGGTTACTTTATTTGATAAAATAACTTATTATACCTTAAGCCCAAAATTAAGCAAAATAAGTAGAGCATAAAATCTTTGGAAGATTTATGTGATGATGACTTTAATGCTTAATTTAATATACTTGTCATAAATCTAATTTTAGATTTAATAAGTATTAAAATTGCAATAAATAATTCTTGGAGAATTAATTGACTATTCTAGAGGTGAAAAGTCAAAGTTTGCAGTTGGGCATGTTGCACGAGGTGCACATCGTTTCAATATTCTAAAACCCAAGGCTTGTCCTAAGGTTTCTGAAATATTGAAAAGGATAATTGACATATCCCAAAGTGACTACCATTTGGATATGGCAGACACGAAGGAATTAAAGAAAGGGCAAGGCTCTGACTTTAAAATGTTTGTCAAAGTTATGTTCACTACTAGTATTGAAATTAGATTTTAAATACTTAGTGTGGTACATAAATATATGTATTGATGTTCAGAATCTGCTTTGAGCAGGATACTGACTTCAGGCTGAGATTGTTCTGCGAATCGGAAACGGGATGAAAGTCGCTGTTTCGACCGTAGATACCTAAGTTTAGGAACTACCCTTCGGGTGTGTACTTAAATTAGGAACTGTTATAATGTAACTAGTTTGACTAGAGACATTATCTCTATATCAGTGTTTAATCCATTGTGGATAAACCTTTATATTCTAGAACACTAAGTGTTTCATTATATAAAGATGATACTGAGATAAACACATTAGATGTGAATAACAGAATTTATATTTTGAATATAATTAAAATCTCAAAACATATAAAATGACAAATAAATAGCTCAAATTGATTTGATCAATAGAGACTTATTTGTGGCATTGTTGTCTGGGACACAATTAAACAAGATTCGTATATCCGCACTTTTGAAGAGTGGGTACTAGGACTGATTTGACTATTCAAATAAAGTCTACGAATCTAGTTTGTTAGGTAAAGTACCTAAAACACTATTTACTTGGTAATAGTGAAAGTGCCACCGATCTGTTAGCCCTATTCATGGTGAAGCAAGTGGGCCCATATCTAGCTAGGCTAGATGTGAACATGAATATTTCGTGACCTTAACGGATGTGACATCACGTTATGTTATGTGTTTCTTTTGAAGAACACAGATCGGAAACTATTAGAGTTTGGACACGAAGTATAAACAGATCGACTATAGTATTATACCGTCACGGTAAGACCGTAATGGAAAATACTTAAGCAGTAAGTTTCAAACATACATGAAAGAGTATAGTATTCTTTCAGATGAGGACTCCTCCCAAGACACGTCAGTTAGACGGTGTGTCCGAACGAAAACCGAATTTTGTTGGACATGATAAGGTTTATCACGAGTCGCTCTGAGCTATTATTTCCTTCAACAGGATATGTATTAAAAGTGAAAAACTTATTTAGAATAAGGTTCCATATAAATCTGTTTGACAGATATCATATAGGATATGAACAGGAAAGAAACAGGGTTTCTCATTCCTAATAATTTGGGTATGCCGGGCATAACGTTTGGATGATACCAAACTAAGGACCCAAATTGGATAAGTACCAATTATAGGTTATCCTAAGGGAAACCATAAGTATAGTACTTGTAAATCTCACATGAGAACAATGTGATTGTTGCTCACCATGCGGTTTTTCCTGAGAGGAATACCGATATGCAGTGGTCAGTGGGAGGATAGTGATACTCGATGAAAATCGGAGTAATACTGTTCAAGGCACGAAGTCCGTAATGGAACACATATAGTTCATCAAGGATGAAACTAAACCATTAATCTTCGAATACACAAGATCCGCGTAGATCGGAGAGAATCAGGAAACAACCTGGGGTATGGGTTTCTGATGTAACCCCTTAAAGATATAAATCTTATGAGGGTATACCATCTGACTACGATTTGAGGAAGTGATACGAGGTATCGACTCCCTATTATGGCAAAGTGCCATGATCTTGTGTATATAAGGAGGTTAGTGGGAGCGCACTGACAAGGAAATTCCCATAAAGCAATTGGTGAAAGCTTGGCTTTCATAGATATTCTTCGTAGAATTCTGGGGAGTAACAACCTTTATTCAAGGAATAAAGATCTACTGGGATAGATTTGGAGTTGTTAACACTCTCTGGGAAATTGTACATTTAAAATGTACTTGATATGGTGTCTCATACGCTTTGAGCATCTCACAATCAGGACAATCCAAGTGATAGTCACTGATTTGAAGTTAAGGACATCTGTTAGTATCTTAGAGAACTAAAGATGCTGTCTTAAACTATGGAGAAGGAGAACTTGAAGTGACTGGGATCACTACCGCAAGTTTCCAAACAGTTAAATACTGCGGTACTATAAAGTTTGAATAACGGGACAGTGAGCTGGAAATCTTCCGAGCAAGATACTGTTGCCGAATAAACAACAAATGCGGATTATTGCTGCAGCTGAGGCAGCAATAGAAGCCATTTGGGTCGATAATAAATCTAATTAGATTAGATATAGTTATGTTAGCAGCTGAGCTAGGCGTCAGCACAAGGCTAAAGAATTAAAGGTCTCATCGACGATCCAGATATATACTTCTATATCATCTGATTCGTTCGGATCATACATCGTGGCGATGTGATGATCGTATAAACCGCGTCAGACGATAATCATGCAAATCCACTGACGAAAACCTTTTCTCAGCAATTTGAGCGAAACGTACATAGTTCGGGTGTTCGACACTTGAGTGACTGGCTATGTGCCAAGTGGGAGATTGTTGGATAACATGACCCATAGCGTCACTATTTGTACAGATCATAGTGTTGTTGTACAAATTAACTATGTGACAAGGAAATTGCACTCTCATCATTTGTGATTAGATCACCTTAGATATATAAATGAAGAGAGGTCCCTATGATTAGTTCCTGGATTGAGATGATATGAGACAGTATCAGTCCACGAAGGATTAATCATTAAATATCCCTAGCCGGAGTATTATCTAGGACTCTAACCGGTTCTGTGTACGCCGATGCTGGGTATATTGAGAATCGTAGAGTGTTGGGTGTGATGTCAAGACGGAAGTATCACTCCAGTCATAGTGGAGATGATGTCACGCAGGATACGGTATTAGTGCTCTTAAGTGCTGGCCAGCCATCAGGATATTATGACAAGGTCATGTATATCCGATTATAGAGACTAGTTACCAGACATCCGATATGTGCTTCGGACGGGGCAGACACTTATCCAGCCCCAGCCCTAGCACGTGACTATCCGATACTGGGCTGATATACACGATACTACTGTATACTACGCCTGATACAGATCTATATATTCCTGTAAGAATATTTCCGGAGAATTGGGTAGGCATGGCGTTTTGCTAGAAGCTAACCTTGTCTTGTAAATCGGTAAAATGTAGTACTTGGTACTTACGTGTTCGGATAGTCCGACGACCGTATTTATTGCCAACATATCCGGGGATCTCATGGGTCGCTTCCCAATGATACACCGATGATGTATGACTCGCACTCATTATTAATCTGGGATTAATTTGATGAGAGAGAAAATTAATCTTGGATTAATTACGGAGATATTTTATCTGGGATAAAATATCGTCTAAAGAGAGAAAACGATTGATTTAGAATTAATCGGGTAAATTAATATATTCGATATATTAAACGAAATTGGATTTCGACGTGGAATTAAAATAGGATTTTAATTCGGGCGAGCGAATTAATTTAGAATTAATTCGTTAGCGACATGAATAGTGAATTAGCTAGGCGTAATCATTTGATTACGACGCAACGGTAAATTCGCTAATTAGGAATTAGCGAACCCGAGCCCAAGTGTGATTGCGAGCGCATTCACATTTCAAATTCGAGTGCGGCAACGCAAGTCACATCAAGCGTCAAATCATTCGTCACATCAAGCGTCAAATCATTCGTCACATCAAGCGTCAAATCAAACGTCACTTTGAGTGATGTGATTGATTGATGTGATTGATTGAATGAAAGATGTGACTTGATGTGAGTTAGTGGAGTGGTTGGAATGTTTGGTAAATGAATTGATTTTAGAAATCAATTAAATGATTTACACCATTTGACTTTTTGAAAATTAATTGGTAAATCATTAATATATTTTGGAAAATATATAAACCAAACATTTACACTTTCCTAATCCAACTAACACATAATCTTCATCTCTTTTTCTCTCCCAAATGCTCACGCACAAGGCAGTGAACTGTCACTGCTTGGGCGAAAATGGTGAGCCAATTTTGAGGATTTTGTGGCAAAATCCAAGTGCTAGCACACTCCTAGGAGACATACGAAGGTGTTAGGGAAACTCACCCACGAGCCGGGAATCGTTCGACGCAAATTTGAGGCTCAAATCTCAGCTCAAAACAGAAGACAGTGGACTGAAAATCTGCACTGCAGTGGGCGTGAACCAGTGAGCAATCTTGGAGTTTTGTTCATCAAATTTATCTCAACCGATCGATGTGAGTATTCCACAACTCCTTTGATATGTATTCGCAATGTTTTTCATGCTTATAATCGATCCGGGACCTTAATAGAAACCAACAGGATGATCCTTGTGTATATAAGAAGGTTAGTGGGAGCGCACTAACATTCATTGTCCTTTACGTTGATGATGTATTGCTTATTGGCAATGACATTCCCATGTTAACATCGGTGAAAGCTTGGCTTTCATTAAAATTCTCCATGAAGGATCTGGGAGAAACAGCCTTTATTTTAGGAATAAAGATCTACCGGGATAGATCTGGAAAGCTGCTTGGATTCTCCCAGAGCACGTACATTGACAAAGTGTTGAAGAGATTCAACATAGATCAGTCCAAGAGGGGACTATTGCCAGTGTCACATGGCGTCACTCTATCTAAGGACATGTGTCCTAAAACTCAAGATGAGAGAGACAACAGGAGTCGGATACCGTTCGCCTCGGCAGTCGGATCGATCATGTATGCCATGATATGTACGCGACCTGATGTCTCGTATACTTTGAGCATGTGTAGTTGCTATCAGGCCGATCCAGATGATGGTGATTGGATGGCGGTTAAGAATATCCTTAAGTATCTTAGACAAACTAATGATGCTTTCTTAATCTATGGAGATGGAGAACTTGAGGTAACTGGGTATACCGACGCAAGTTTCCAAACCGATAAAGACAATTGTAAGTCACAATCCGGGTACATATTTTGTTTGAATAACGGAGCAGTAAGCTGGAAATCTTCCAAACAAGAGACTGTTGCCGATTTAACAACATAAGCGGAGTATATTGCTGCAGGTGAAGCATCAAAAGAGGCAGTTTGGATCCGTAAATTCCTAATTGGATTAGGAGTAGTTCCGTTAGCAGCTGAGCCCGTTCCATTGTATTGTGACAATAACGGGGCTATAGCGCAGGCTAAGGAACCGCGGTCTCATCAACAATCCAAGCATGTTCTTCGACGTTTCCATCTGATTCGTGAGATCATACATCATGGCGATGTGAAGATCGAGAAGGTCGCATCAAAGGACAACATTACAGATCTGCTGACGAAAGATATTCCTCAGCAAAAGCTTGAGAGACATGTACATAGTTCAGGTATTAGATGCTTGAGTGATTGGCTATAGGCCAAGTGGGAGATTGTTAGACAATTATGACCCATAGCGCCACTATTTGTAAAAGACATTGTGGTTTTTGTACAAATTAATTATGTAGCAATGGAAATTGCATTTTATCATTTTTAATTTGATTACTTAAATATATAAATGATAAAAGTCCTTATGATTAGTTCCGGATTATAAGATACGAGACAATATCAATCCATAACGGTTTAATCATTAAATATCCATAGTTGTAGTATTATCGAGACTGGACATCGATAATGCGGAATAGACTAGTATTGTACTTGTGCGTGTTATGGAAGCGTAACGGCATAGTTCTCATATATTTAAGTATTGGATACTTATGCAAGTGTGATAGGAGGTTGTGTTTACTGATGGTACGGAAACAGCTTCGCTCTGGATAGACCCCGTAGAATCCCATTGGTAGTATGACTATGTGTCTATGGGAGTCCGCATCAGGGTAGGTGTATTTGGTTTTAACCTGAGACTTGCATCGCTAGTACTTGCGACAATCAATACGCTTTGGTTTTGGTCGTCCAGGACTTTAACAGGTTCTGTGTACGCCTCTTCTGCGTTTATTGGGAATCGTAGTGTATTGCGTGTGATGTCAAGATGGAAGTATCACTTCAGTCATATGGAGATGATGATCACGCAGGGATACAGAACTGGTACTCTAAATTGGTTGCAACCATCGGATAATATGACATGGTCATGATTATCCGATTAAAGAGACTAGTTGCTTGTAGTTCGATATATACTTCGTACGGGACAGACACTATTCCAGCCTCAGGCCTTGCATGTGACATCAGATACTGGATCGTAATACGCAATACTACGTATACTACACCTGATACAGATTATATATTCCATTAAGAATATTTCTGGAGAATTGGGTAGGCACGGTGCTTTGCTAGAAGCCAACCATGTCTCATAAATCGGTAAAAACGTAGTACAAGGTACGTACGTGTTCGGATAGTTCGACGACCAGATTTACTGCCAACTTATCCAGGGATCTCTTGGGTCGCTTCCCGAAGATTCACTGATGACGTATGATTCGAGCATAATTAATCTGGGATTAATTACGGAGAGATTTTATCAAGGATAAAATACTATTTGAAGAGAGAGAACGATTAATTTGGAATTAATCGATAAAATAATATATTTGATATATTAAACGAAATTAGATTTCGACGCGGAATTAAAATTGGATTTTAATTCAGGCAAACGAATTAATTTGCGAACGATGTGAATAGTAATTTTGCTTGGCATAATTATTTAATTAAATTTGATTTAATTACGTCGCAACGGAAAATTCATTAATTTAGAATTAGCGAACCCGAGCCCGGGATGTGTCGCGGGCCCACTCGGATTTTGAATCAAGTGGGGCCCACATGTCACATCACTTGTCACTTTAAGTTACTTTTTAGTGATGGGTTTTGGTGAAAGGAATGGTGATGACTTGTATTACACATTTTGTGTGTAATCATTAGATTGACTTTTACCAAATTTTGAATTTTGGTATATGATATTTTGTTTTTGGAAAACATAATACACAAGTCATTCTTTTCTTCTCCATTCTCTCTCCCTCATGGTTTCAACACAAAGAAAACACTCTCCCTCCTTTTTCTTTCAATTGCCGTGGGCTTCACAAGGAAGAAGGAGAAAATTTGTTGCAAATTTTCAAGTTGCTAGCACATCAAGGAACCATCCAAGGTGATAGGGAAACCATCCCAAGAGCTTGGAATCAAATGACAAAGGTTAGACCTTGGATCTTGGAGCTTGGCCGAAAACTTGGAGCAAAATTTTTGTGTTTGATGCATCCTAAATCCGTTCATTGTAAGTATGATTAAACTATTTAATCACATATATTTGGATGCACAATGAATTTCTCTAACCCTTTCAAAAATGTTACCATCATGAGTGTACCATATGTTCCCCATTTAGCATTTTACTAATTGTTGTTATTTAATAATTTTCCAACGGGAGGGATTAGGAAGAGGGTTGTTACCATTGGTGGTGGAAGAGCTGGTATCCGGAGTTTCCGTAAGGAATGAGGGTGTAGAGAATTAAGTGCAGAAGTGGTGGAGGATCCCTTTTAAAAAAAATTGATTTTGGCTCACTAATGTGGCATTTGTTTTTACTTGTCTATTTATAGTAACACAATTCGACAGAAAGTGAGAAATCTTAGTTATCTAATGATTCTGATGTTATCTTTACAAAAATCAAACTTTTGATTAGGATTCACGAGAGCTAGCCCTTTGTATCTTAACTAATGAGTTGGAGATTTGCTCCTGATTTCTCTGCATCTAGTTTGAAATAATTCAATAACTTGTAATTTTCCAGATATCAACCATAGAGACCTAACAAGATATCTCTGGATAATAAACAAAATATTAAAAATAACCATGATCATTATAGATCTAAGATTACATTTTTAGGAGGAAAACAAAATTGATTATGAATATAAGATTAATCGCTTTTATTTGTTTATTTTGATATATATGCATTGTTGAGTGGAGGGGTCTTGTGTTAAAGCAAATTAATTAAGAATTGATAATCACCTGTTATAACTGTTTTGCCAACCTAAAGTTATAATTTATTTTATAATATATGGTAAATTTGTTTTTTGTTATCAAAAAAACTTTTGGAAAGTTAGAATTTGGGAAGAGCACCACAAACATTCCACTCAATCATATCATAGTGGAAGATTAAACCTTTTTTTTTCCCCAAAAACAAAAAGCTCAAGGCCGGCTTCTTCGTCAAAATGGTTACTTTATTTAATCAAAGCAGCTACCACTTATTTGTGAATGAAAATGACACTTCATTAAGTTTGATTTTCTACCTCCGATGTTCAAACATTATATCAAAAATGATCTTTACTAATATTATTTTAGCATCAATAAATGAGTTATTGTACATTTTATTATTGTCAGTGCTACTACTCGAATCACAGCAAAGTCCTGACACTGTAATATCAATATATCACTGACACGATAAAGTCAAAAATTACTAACACTTTTCAGAGTCGGGAAAAAATTTGGATGAGAAGGAAAATTTTTATTGAGGGTTAAAATTTTTTAGGTTTAAGTATTATTGTGGGTTATATTTTTTGTCATGGTAGTAATTAAATTTCTATGTCATGGTTATTTTAGGAATTATATTTGATACGCATAGACCCATGGTAAATAAATGGAACATAAATGTATTAGGTTAGGAGGTCTTGAGTTCAAGTCCAAGCGGAAATATTTTTAAAGTTTACTTTTACTTTTTATTGATATTTTAGTGTCAATGATATATGATGTTAAATTCTTGATACCTTAATGACAGTGATCTCATATTTATCTGAAAAAAACATAAATTAGAAATGTATGATTTTTCGGACATTTTTTCACTAACAAATTATCAATAAAGTTTTTTTTTTTTTTTTTTTTTTTTTGTGGCATAGTGAGGATGGAAGAAGCAACTAAATCTTGTTTATAATTATTTTACTCTGGCAATATAACATTACAGTTTACAAACAAATAATGCATTCTTAAAAACTATATTAATTAACAAATCCTGTAAGGAAATCTATTAAAAGGGTTATCTATCCTCAAGGAAGATCGTGGGTTATTGAGTCTAAGGTCTTAAACTTAAATCCCTATGTCTAGTTCATTTTAAGTTACCTAATCAATTTTATTAATGGCCAGTTATAAAAAGCATTAAGATTAAGACTCAATAAATAAATCTTTAAATTACCCAACCTATAATCTAACCCCTTATAAACCGGTTATATTGAAATTCATCACAACCCTAGATACTAACTTAGTTACAATACATAGCTATGGCTAATGAAAACTTAAAAGACATAAAATAAAAATGCTAAAAAGTAACTGCGAGAAAGTAAAAGCGGGAAAGTAAATGAAAATAAACTGCCAAGATAAAAGGAATTACTTTTACTAATTACTAACTTAGATATCTCCCTTAGTATAACATAATCACTTGTGAGATTAAAACCAACCGACCATATAGGCGGTATCCTGATTAAGTCAAGTTAAGTCCGACCAGCCATAAAGGCGGTAAAATTGTCCATGAACTTGCCATGTAGGCGATAAAGAAATAACCAGCCATAAAGGCGGAACCAAAATTAAATTACCAACCGACCAATCTGGCGGTATCCTTGCTTAGTCAGGTTTAACAGTTTAAATTAAATAGCCCACCGACCAATATAGCGGTATTCTTTTTAAGTCAAATTTTAGAATAGTGAAATGTTGTGTCTAAGGGAGATTAATCTAAGATAGTAACAGTAAAAGAATTACCTTTCACCTCGGCAGAGGGAAGTTACCTCCTCATGGTTGAAAAATAAAAACTGAAAAGTAAAGAAAGGAAAGTGTTATGCGTAAAAGTAAATTACGGAAAGTAAAACTGAAAAGTAAAGAAAAAGAAGTGCGAAAGTGAAAATTAATTACTGAAAAAAAAATAACAAACTAGATACAATCTTCTTATTTATTCATTAAGAATTTCAAAGAAGAAAGTATGAATTTTACAAATGAAATGCTTGGTATTTATAGGCAAAATTTTGCCACCATCAAATCATCAATCATTTTCTCCACCAAATCCATTATCAATTTCTCCACTAATTACTCCACCAAATCCATAATTGCTCCACTAATTTCTTATCTTGTTTGGTGGTGATTTGATAATTTTTATTAATTATTTATTAATTAATATTTTGCTTTGAAAATGATTGATAATGACTTTTAATAATTACACTCCACACACTTCTGGATGGTTCATCAATTTCGGTCATGAAATCATCAGAATTTGAAAATATGTTCTTTTTCAAAGTTGTAGATATTTGAGTCTTCTTTAATCGGAAACTTGAATCAGCTCAATCCGATATCTGAGTAAACAGTTATGCCCAAAATACGACAGATGCGCAAAACTGGAATTTCCAAAACTGCACTTCGTCAAAAACGCCCTTTCAAGTTTCCAATCTCCAAAATTAATATATCAAGTCCAAAATTGCCCTTATTTGATCCACATTTCGTCCTAAATGATTTCATTGAGTCCCGATATTATGTTACTGCAAAATAAAATAAAAAATATCAAAACGTTCATCAACCGAGAAACTAAACAAAATATTAAGTAAAAGGGGCGGTAAATATTGATATATTTTCCGCTCATCACACCCCCAAACCTAACATTTTGCTAGTCCTCGAGCAAAACAACAAAATAAAATTAAAATTAAACTAAGCCACTTTCGTAGGGATCACAGTTGCATTTAGCATATGCAACAAGCCTTTAAACCCCTAGGTGTCCCTAGTGGACGAGTTATAGTCTCGTGAGGGCCTACAGCAACGATACCCACAAACGTTTTACAAAAGTAAAAAGATAATAAAACTAATGCACACAAAAGCAAAAAGACAAGAGAAAAGAGAATAAAGATGTTAGTGACTAATCAGGTGAAACTTCTACTCCAAGTTACTAGTTGTTTTGTTCTTTCTAAACTACCGAATAAGTAAATTCTCCGATTATATTTACCATTCTCCATATACACAGCCAGCAAAATATTAATCAACTCATTTTTGCCCACAACAGTCACAAGTGCAATCGATAAGAGAATAATATTTTTGTCCTAAGTTCTATTAGATTTCACACCTTTTTATAGTAATGGAGTAATTTTTTTTTTTTTTTTTCTGATTTTTCTCATTTTTTCTTTCTTTTTTCTCTATTTTTTATTTATATACAATATCTTCTGTCTATGTAGCGAGCTTTGGGTCGGTGGCTCCCAAACCAGTTGGTTTTAGGGCACCAGGTGTTAAGACACCCCTACGAACTTAATTACTCAGACTTCAAATATATATATTTTTGCAACATCTTCGATCCATGTAACGAGCTTTGGGCCAGTGACTCCCAAACCAGTTGGCTTTAGGGCACTAGGTGTTAAAACACCCTACAGACTTAATAACTCGGATCTTAGACGTTTTTTTTTTTTTTTTTTTACTCCACTGCTTTTTGAGATGTTCCTCCAATTAAACTAGAGCACTGAATATTACAAACTTTTCAATTTTAGCTCATGTCCGTATGTTACTATATATGTTGATAATACTGTCAACTGAGCATATGAAGATCCATTTTAGTCCGTTTTAAGGAGAATTCACAAATTAAATAATTCAAAATGAAATAAACAAAAATTAACTTGTTTCGAAAATAGGCTTGAGATACGTCTCAGGAGTGGAAACTCCTTACTCGGCTATCTCTTACCAATTTCACTTTTTAGTCAAATTAAAAACACAAATATTTTTGTAATTTTTGAAAATTTTTCAATTTTTTGTATTTTTCAAAAAAATTTTAGACTAAAAATAAAAACAACACACAAACTAAAAAACAAGGTACTAATCAACTAATTCCCTCCCCCAAACCTAAATGAGACATTGTCCCCAATGTCTTAAACAGTAAAAGGAGAGTTAAGAAGGTCGTACCTGGTTAGCTGAAATCTACAGGAAATTAAAGGTTAAGATCTAGATTAATCCGACGCCTCTTACCATGATCGTCCTCGAACCAATTTATCTTTGAAAGGATAGGGTCAACTTGTGGTTCATAGGCTATGAGTTGGTCTATTAGATCCGGAGCAGTTCTGGCAGTGAAGAGGAGTTCTTTCAAAGGTTTTGACACGAACCCATTTCTCCGGCATCATCAAGAAACACACAAAGAAAATCATAAAATCCATCAACATTAAATAGTCCAAGTGGTTTCTGGTGTATGTTCAGGTTCGCCCAAGATAGTACAATAAAATTTCCTCCAATGTGCCCAAGCCACCTGGCAAAGCAATAAAAGCATCAGCACAGTTAATCATTTCTACCAATCGTTCAGACATACCTGGCACGATCAGTTCCTCTCCGTTTGATGATCCAATAAGATTTGCCTCTGCCAAGGGTTTTGGGATGATTCCCAAAACATGACTGCCTCCTTCCTATACAGCCTTTGAAACGATCCCCATAAGTCCAAGATTGCCCCGCCATATATTAAGTGCATATTCCTTGTAGCTAAGACTCGACCCAATTCCTGTGCTGCTTCTATGTATTGTGGCTTAGTACCAACACTACTACCGCAAAACACACAAAGGTTTTCAACTCGTCTTCTTGAAGTGGCTTCCATGTTTTTATGTATTTCTTTCTCAAATCGGATGCCTTCAAAAGTGCATGACGAGTTGAATTTATAGTACCTGAAAAGGGTGAGTAAAAATAGCACAAGTATCTTCCAGAGGACGATTAGTATCAAAATAGTAAAATAAATCGTGATAGTAAAAAATCTGGATCCTGTCGGAGAAAATAAAAGAAAACAAACAAAACAAATCAGAATTATTAGAAAAAGACAAAGAGATATAATATGTACAAGAAAAGTAACGGCTTGATTGACATCTATGCGTCAGGGACAAGCTTCCCATCCAATTTCTTATAAATTGGCAAACATTGTCTTTTTGAGTCAGATTCCCAAGACTTAACTGTTGTCTTTCTTTTGGAATTGTGTATGTAATTACGAATGGCTATGTGAACATATCCACTGGGATGCGTCTCAAGAGTTAAAGATATTTCATCTAAAGACTCCTTACTCAAGCCATCTCTAATGAATTTAATTTGTCTTCGCGATTATCAGACACCATTCCTAAAGAACGACAACGAGTGTTGCAATTAAATCGTGCACATTTAAAAAACACCCATTTGCTTAGCTCTTCGTTTCTTTGCATAGGTGCTTCTTCCAAAACCAGGCAGATGTGAAATAAAAGAGTCAGAAGACTCACCTGCCAATCGGACTCGTGCTTCAATTACCCAACGAATATCATTAGGAACACCATGGATCGTCAGTAGTCTCATTCGTTCCAAGCGAGCTTTGTAAACTTTCATCAGAGATTTTGAGGAGAGAGAGAGAAGAAATTGCTTGTGAAGATTTACGAGAGCTTCTTCCATCTTAATCTGCAAAAACTAAACACATAAAATTAAATACACACAAAATCACAATATATACACAAATTGCATGGGTTGCCTCCCTGCGAGCGCTAAGTTTAAAGTCGTCAGCCAGACTTGGCTTCTCGAACGTTAAGCTGGATCTGAAAGTGTAACACTTTCTTTTGTCGCTCAAATGATTCTCCCCAGTAGTGCTTGACATGCTTGTTTTTAATTGAAAGTTTTGTTAGCATCAGGATCATGTATCTCAACGGCTCTATTTGGTAAAACTTTGGTGATCAAAATGGACCTGACCACCGTGATTTTGGCTTCCATGGGAAGAATTTCACCCTTGATTTGTTTAACAGTACCTTCTGCCCTGGTTCCAGTTGTATGCGCACTAACTTCTCATCATGTCTCTTCTTGCCCTTTTCTTTGTACAATTTGGCATCCTCAAAAGGCTGATTATGAAATTCCTCCAATTCATTGAGTTGGTGGAAATTTTTCTCTTCTGTTGCTTATAGTGCAAGAATTGGCTCTTTCAGTACAAAAGACGCTTTATCTTTAGGCTCCACAGGCAATTGACATGTTTTAAGTTTGTCAGTAGAACTTTGTCTTTCATCAGAGTTCTGAATGGTACTGTGTATCACATCGAGTCTGAAACATTCCTCCTTCTTTTCATCATCTGGGAAATTCATGGCCTTGAAAACATTGAATGTTACTTCTTGGTCCTGTACCCTCATGGTTAGTTCTCCTTTTTGTACATCAATAATGGTTCGACCTGTAGCCAAGAACGGTCTCCCGAGGATGATTGGCACGTCTGCGTCTTCCTCCATATCAAGGACAAAAAATCTGCTGGGAAAATGAATTTGTCAACCTTGACCAGCACATCCTCAACTACGCCTCTTGGAAATACGAGCGTTCTATCAGCAAGTTGCAGTGAGACTGAAGTTGGCATTGTTTCTCCAATCTGTAATTTCCTGAAAATAGAAAAAGGCATCAAGTTAACACTAGCACCTAAATCACATAAAGCCTTACCAAAGTTATGTTCTCCTATGACGCAAGGAACAGTGAAACTGCCAGGATCTTTCAACTTTGGGGGAAGTTTCCTCTGAATGATAGCACTGCATTCTTCTGTTAATGCTACTGTCTCGTAATCCCCCAATCTCCGCTTTCGTGAAAGAATATCTTTCATGAATTTGGCATAGGTGGGCATTTGTTCCAACGCTTCTGCAAATGGAATGTTGATATGCAGCTTTTTGAAGATCTCCAGAAACCGGGAAAATTGCTTGTCCAATTTATTCTTCTGAAGACGTTGAGGAAAAGGTGGAGGTGGAGTGATCTGTTCTTTTTCCTTTGCTTCTTTTTCTCCATTTGTTGCTTTGTTTCTTTTGGAACTTCCTCAGCAGTTGAATTGACTCCAACATCTTTGTTGATTTCAGTACCGCTCTTTAACATGATGGCATGACATTGTTCCTTCCCCATGTTCTTGGATTTGGCTCTGTGTTGCTGGGAAGGGTACCTGGCGGTCTGTAACTCTGAGCATTTGCCAGTTGTCCCATTTCTAGTGCTTTAATAGAAGCAGATTGACTTTGAATTAATGCCGCTTGAGATTGAAATATAGCATCATACTTTTTAACTGAGTCAGCACTTCTGTTATGCCTGGTTCATTTGTCTGCTCCTGGCTTTTGTTCTGCTGTTGGAATTCAGGTGGTGGATAGTTTGCTTGTTGAAATCCTGGTGGTGGATTGTTCTTTTGTCCAGAATTGTTGCTCCATGAAAAATTGGGATGATTCCTCCACCCTGGGTTGTAGGTGTTGGAATATGGATTGTTTCCCTGCCTGTTAAAATTGTTGACATAATTCACCGTTTCTTCAGGTTGAGTTGGCTCTGGTGCTCCTCCATATGTTGAACTTGTTGCTTCAATATTGCTTTGAGTGTGAGAGTCTCCATGAATTTGCATATCTGGTCCAGTTTGGGCTAACTGCTGTGTGTTGGCTCCAACTTCATAAATTCCTGCAATTCTTTGAATCAAGCTCCTTTTGTTGGCCACAAGGAATTGTTATTGGCCATCTCTTCGATTAGGTCCCAGGCTTGATCTTCTCCTTTTGACATCAAAGCTCCTCCAGCAGCAGCATTAATAGTGGTCTCATCAATCCAGAAAGTCCATTATAGAAAGTTTGGACTTGAAGCCATTTTGGAATCTCATGGTGAGGACATTTCCGGAGCAGATCTTTGTATCTTTCCCAAGCTTCGTACAGGGATTCTGAATCTTGCTGCACAAAGGATGTGATGTCATTCCTCAGTTTTGCTGTTCTGGCTGGTGGAAAGTACTTTGCAAGGAATTTGGTGGCTAGGGTGTTCCATGTTGTGATGGAACCTGCTGGTAGTGAATGTAGCCAGGCCTTTGCTCTGTCTTTCAAAGAGTATGGAAAAACCCGCAATCTCATTGCTTCTTCAGCTCCTCGGTTGTAATTGAAAGTGACGCAAACTTCCAGGAAGTTGCTGATGTGGGCGTTAGGATCTTCAGTTGCATTCCCTCCAAATTGAACTGACTGCTGAATCATCTGAATGCATGTTTTGATGTCATACGCATTTGCTGGTAAGAGAGGAAGTACAATACAGGAAATGAGTCTGTCAACCATCAGAATGGTTCTGTCTCGAATGGGAATTGGTGGTTCAACGATCAAAGGTTCAGGTTCCATGTTGACTAAAGCTTCTTGGCCTTCTCGCCTTTCTCTTCTCAACTGTCTGATGGTTCTTTCAATTTCTAGGTCAAGTGGTCGGAGTTCAAAGCTTATGGTTCGTCTCATGAAGTGTCTAAGAACCTAAGAACCTGTAACACAAGAAAACAGAAATAATAAGTAAAAAGAAATTAGATACAAGTAAAGGTATCTAACCCCTAAACTAATAGTAAAAGATAACTAAGTCCCCGGCAACGGCGCCCAAAAACTTGACCGGCGTAAACACACACGTATAACGCAAGCGCACGTATCGTTCAAGTAGTATAAAAAGTATCGATCCCACGAGGACTTAAAACCTTTTTGTTATTAATTTATGGGGCCAACTGATTACCAGTATCTAACAGGTGTTTGATGATTGATTGATTTGAAATGACGATGATTCTAAATTAAAACAAAGTAAATAAAATTGCTTAAAAGTAGGTTGAGAAAAATCCAAATTTATAAAAACTATCCAGGGTTGTGATTAATTCCAATATTATTTAGAAGATGAAGTGGTTATCTTAAAGTTGGTAAATATTGATTTAAACTGGAACACTAATTTATGTAAAAGCCTCTTCCGATGGTCAATTTCAAATACCTATTATAATCCAATTGAACCATATGTCTATGTCAACCAAATTACCTAGATTCATTAAGATTAAGTTCCAATTATGGCTACCCCCGCCCGACAGGTATATTCCTATCCTGTAAGGAAATCTATTAAAAGGGTTATCTATCCTCAAGGAAGATCGTGGGTTATTGAGTCTAAGGTCTTAAACTTAAAATCCCTATGTCTAGTTCATTTTAAGTTTACCTAATCAATTTTATTAATGGCCAGTTAATAAAAAGCATTAAGATTAAGACTCAATAAATAAATCTTTAAATTACCCAACCTATAATCTAACCCCTTATAAACCGGTTATATTGAAATTCATCACAACCCTAGATACTAACTTAGTTACAATACATAGCTATGGCTAATGAAAACTTAAAAGACACAAAATAAAAATGCTAAAAAGTAACTGCGAGAAAGTAAAAGCGGGAAAGTAAATGAAAATAAACTGCCAAGATAAAAGAATTACTTTTACTAATTACTAACTTAGATATCTCCCTTAGTATAACATAATCACTTGTGAGATTAAAACCAACCGACCATATAGGCGGTATCCTGATTAAGTCAAGTTAAGTCCGACCAGCCATAAAGGCGGTAAAATTTGTCCATGAACTTGCCATGTAGGCGATAAAGAAATAACCAGCCATAAAGGCGGAACCAAAATTAAATTACCAACCGACCAATCTGGCGGTATCCTTGCTTAGTCAGGTTTAACAGTTTAAATTAAATAGCCCACCGACCAATATAGCGGTATTCCTTTTAAGTCAAATTTTAGAATAGTGAATATGTTGTGTCTAAGGGAGATTAATCTAAGATAGTAACAGTAAAAGAATTACCTTTCACCTCGGCAGAGGGAAGTTACCTCTTCATGGTTGAAAAATAAAAACTGAAAAAGTAAAGAAAGGAAAGTGTTATGCGTAAAAGTAAATTACGGAAAGTAAAACTGAAAAGTAAAGAAAAGAAAGTGCGAAAGTGAAAATAACTACTGAAAACTAAAAATAAACAAACTAGATACAATCTTTTATTTATTCATTAAGATTTCAAAGAAGAAAGTATGAATTTTACAAATGAAATGGCTTGGTATTTATAGGCAAAATTTTGCCACCATCAAATCATCAATCATTTTCTCCACCAAATCCATTATCAATTTCTCCACTAATTACTCCACCAAATCCATAATTGCTCCACTAATTTCTTATCTTGTTTGGTGGTGATTTGATAATTTTTATTAATTATTTATTAATTAATATTTTGCTTGAAAATGATTGATAATGACTTTTAATAATTACACTCCACACACTTCTGGATGGTTCATCAATTTCGGTCATGAAATCATCAGAATTTGAAAATATGTTCTTTTTCAAAGTTGTAGATATTTGAGTCTTCTTTAATCGGAAACTTGAATCAGCTCAATCCGATATCTGAGTAAACAGTTATGCCCAAAATACGACAGATGCGCAAAACTGGAATTTCCAAAACTGCACTTCGTCAAAAACGCCCTTTCAAGTTTCCAATCTCCAAAATTAATATATCAAGTCCAATAATTGCCCTTATTTGATCCACATTTCGTCCTAAATGATTTCATTGAGTCCCGATATTATTTATCTGTAAAATAAAATAAAACATATCAAAACGTTCATCAAACCCGAGAAACTAAACAAAATATTAAGTAAAATGGGCGGTAAATATTGATATATTTTCCGCTCATCAGTGACCCTGCTCTTCCTTGGGCACATTTGCATGCTCTCTGAAACCGGGCTACTCCATACCTGTCTCTCATACCAGTCAGCTGGAGTTTGCACAGCTACTGGAACAGGGACGGTTCATACCGATCCCCATACCGATGAGCTAATCGACATATCAGCCTTCATACTAGTCAGTAATCCAGTATTATGCTTTTAATATTCAACAGTAATATAGTTGTTATTTTTGCAAGATCGACATAACGGTCTCGGGCAGAAAGTTGAGGCAATTTTCTCTTTCACTATATTTGAGCCCCAAATTCATTTTTGCAAAGTTCTTCAACCTTCATACATTTTCTAACAAGCAAAACAGAGAGTTTACTAAATCGTCTTTATCATACACTCTCATACTCAAGCTCACACACTACACCTTAATATCATTTATAGTGAGCTTAGATTTCTTAGGTTAGCAACTCACATCCTAAATCTTCTTTATTCTTTGTGAGTGCCAAAGTTTACTTTAATATTCACATCTTAAACACTGTGGAGTGAAATCCCTTGTTGAGTGGGTATACTCAAAGGGTAATTTGTGTAAAGGTTGTGAGTAAACCTAGGAACAAAAATCATTGTAAAAGTTTGAGAGTGGGCCATTAGAAAATTCTTGTGTAAAGGTTTGAAGTGAACCTAGAGGATAAAAATCTTACTTGCGAGTGACCCATTGAAAACTCGGTGTAAGAGTTGATTCAATTTAGTGGAAATCTTCAAACACAGCTTGGAGGAGTGGACGTAGGCATTGTTGGCCGAACCACTGTAAATCACTGGTGTCAATTTCCACTACAAGAATTAGACCATTTAGCGTCGAATTATTCGACGCCATAATCGACGGTTTCGACGCAAAAGACATTTAGCGTCGAAAAAATTAGACGCAAAAAATGGACGATAAAATGTCGACGAAAATCACTTTTAGCGTCGAAATAATTAAATGCGACGCTAAAAAAAAATGTATTCTGGCGTCCAATTTTTTTCGACGCTAAAGTAAATTGTCCGACGCTATATTTTATATTTCGCTACGAAATAATTCGACGCAAAAATTCAAACTTTTAGCGTCGAAAATTATCGACGCTAAAGTATATAAAAAAGTATTATATGTAAGCTTACAGCAACCATTTTTTTACTATTACCGTCGAAATATTCGACGCTAAAAGTTTGATTTTAGCGTCGAAACTTGTCGACGCTAACGTATATTAAAAAAGTATTATATGTACGCTTACATCGGTCATTTTTTATACTATTAGCGTCGAAATATTCGAAGCTAAAAGTAAAAAATTTATTTTTTAAAAAATTAGTAATTTACTTATTTTTTGGTCTAAAATATTTAATTTAGTTGAAAAAAATGTAATTAATAACAAAATGACGAAATATTATATTGAAATTTGTTTTAGAAAAAATAAATATTATATTAAATCTATTTTTTCAAAATGTTTATACAAAACCAAATATAAAATTAATTGCTACTGTGATGGGGGGATGCTCGAGCCCGATGCACCATGACTCATTGAGGCCTCGAACATCTGACGGAAAGCCAGCAGTTGCTATTCCAACTGCTCCATCTTCTTCTCGTGGTCCACCGTGACCTGTTGTAGCTTCTCATTGTCTGCTGCAGCTCGTCTTTGGTGGTGACTAACTCGTCTCGAAGAGAGACATTGTCCGAATTACCACTATTGCGTGCAGATGACGTTGGCTTCTTACGAGTGCCAAGACCAACGTTGTAAGCTGTCTGATTCTTGAAAACCATTGCGACAGCTGCTCATCTGGTATGGGGTCGGACCCTGTCTCATTAGTTTGATGTTAGAGTTCCACATTTCGTTCTGTTTCAAAAAATAAGTTAATATTAGAATTTGAGAAAAAAATTAAC